>PVLA01011906.1:0-48848 GCA_004027455.1 Hydrochoerus hydrochaeris | reverse complement strand
GCTGTTCTTTCAATCAAATAGAGGAAAATGGAAGGAAATATCGAACTTTTAAAAACAGAATATTGAATAAAGCAGTACCATTAATCAAAACTGAGCAAAACAGTGATAAAAATATTTGCCTTCAAAGAGATGGTAGAAGGAAATCCCCCTTACTTGCCACGCTGTATACATTCATCCTCCAAAAAGATACTCAGACCGCCGGTGCCTACTTGCTAAAGTAGGGGGGGTGGGGGGGGTGGAGAACAGATCAATGTCTGGTTCACACCCGCAGGGCCCCAGCTGCTTACCAGGGCGGTCCGTAGGCCGCCTGTTCTCCCAGCGCCCAAAGTTCCAATATGATGCAGAGCTTGGGAGTCGCTGCTAGTTCTCGCCCTGGTGTGCCACTGGTTTGCCAGGCCACCAGCTGCTCACTAGGGCGGCGAATAGGCCACCTGTTCTCCAGCGCCCAAAGTTCCAACATGATGGTTTGCTAACATGGATTCTTAAAACCAATCTGCATGACTCAAGGTGGAAGAGACCTGTGAACAACGGAGGCTGTAATGTTCCTTTGGGGTCAGGCTGAAGCTGGACTCCAGCTGAAACCACATCACTGTTTACATGTGGAAAGAAAACAACAGGAGAGTAGGGAGTTAGGTTGGCCAGATTTCTGTCACTGTAACAAGATACCTGAGATAATTAACTTACAAACAGAAAAGGTTTATTTTGGCACATGCTTTGGAGTAACACACTAGGTGGACCCACTGTGTTGGGCTCCTGGTGGGCAGGCTGAATATCCAGGGTGCAGAGAGTGTAGTGGTGCAAACTGCCTATCTTTTGACTAAGAAACGAAAAGGAACAAGAAAGAGATCATGGTCTTTTAAAGCCCCTGATGACTCGAGGACCTCCCATTTGGTACAGTCTGCTAAAGGCTCCAGTGTCTCCCCAAAATACCAATGTGAGGAACAAGCCCTTAATGCACAGACTTTTCAGGAACACTGCTTCAAATCATAACAGGAGACACCTTGTAGAGGCCTCACTTAGAAGGGGATGGATCTGCACCAATTAAGGCAGAGGTTTTCTAGGCAAGAGTGAAAGGAGTGCTCTCTGCTCAGTTCTCTTTCTACCTCTACTTTTCAAATTCTCATGTAACAAACTCATTTCCAGGTGGATTCCATGGGATCCCACCTTGTCAGCAATGATCCTGCCTGTTATATAAAATTAAGTTGGTCTTCATATCCTTAGAATATTGTTCTTTCTTGTTCATATGTGATTCAAGAGCAATGATAGGACAAAAACACTGGGTTTTTCTCTTTCTTTTTTTTTTTTTTACTTTTACCTAAAGTTCAACAAGAGAATTTGAAAAAAGAGGCTGTAGCAGCAGGAAAATGATAAAAACCCTTATTTTCTTTCCAAGTCCTCACTTCTTATTCACGTGTAGACTAAATTCCCAAAGTTTAGTCCAGAGCTATTTGTATGTATTTTTAAGGTAGTAACTTCCAAGATGGTTAGGAAACAAAGGTAAACAGGCTTGAAGTCCCTGGTGGGTTCACATAGCTTGGCACAGCCTCAGGAACAGATGGCTTCCTGACTCCCCAAATAGGAAGCCAACGTTAGACCCTAAAAGAGCATGATTATTTTTAGCACTTAATAGAACTTTGGGATACTAAACAAAACTAAACTAAAAGAATATTCAATGCAATACAGCAAAGTGGTCTATAAAGATGAACATTAGTTAAATGATCATATGTTAGAAATCCAGAGCTGCATCAGCCTTATAACTCTGAAAATGAAGAGTTAGAAATCTTAAGGGACTTGTGTGTCTTCCCACAGCTGGAGAGGGAGAGACGGGGGGAGGGTGCAGATCTCTGGATAATGTGACTTAGTGTCAGCGAACACCACAAATTACACATCCTGGAAATTTCCCCATTTTAAGCACTAGAATCACCAGGTTGAACACAACAAATGCTTTTTAGAATACATGTTGAGCTTGTAGAAAGAAAGAACCTAAAGGAATTACAAAAAATATGCCACAAAAAGGCAAAGCACTTACCAACCTTGTACCTCCAATTTTCTTTGAAAAGGAAAAAAAAAACATGGAGGAAAGAATGAAAATGTCTAATGTAAACACATCAAAAACTATGAGAGGGATGGGATAGGGTGTAATATATGAAGAGAAAGACAGGGAGAAAAACAGAAAAAGTCGAACCAATTAACATACAGAATCAGATGGTAGAAAGAATTTCAATCGTGTTACAAATCTTAATAAAAACATATGAATATCCTAAATTTAGCAGTTTTCAAGCAATGATTGCGAGATTGGGTTTTTAAAAATATGTCATTAAAAGGAATCATACATTGGACATAAACACAAAGAAGCATTAAAAATAAAAAGATGTAAAACAGATACCAGACAAATACTAAATGAAAAAGTATCAATTATAAATCTGTGCTATCTTCAGATAAACTTAAAACATATACAGTTTTGGAGATTAAAGTGATTACCTCAGGGATTCTTATTAGACAAGAAGAAGGATAGAAAGGTAGAGGGTGTAATGCAGTGAAGATGTGATCAAAATGTTATATGCATATATGAAAATGCCATAATGAAATGCAAAATTTTATTAATTAACATGACTAATAAAACATAAATTAATAATTTAATGGTTAAATACATATATTTCAAAAGAGGTAAAAAATTCTAGCTTGCAAGCTTCTAGTAGAACCACATTAAAACATAAAATAAAAATTGGCAAAATTGCCAGGAAACTTGAAAAGATTTTCACAAATGCCTATAAATTTGATGGACTTGTACAAAATTCCACTATATGTTATGCACATATGTGTATATATATTCATATGCACATATTACACAGAAAAGTAAAATAATAGGTATATGTATGCTTGATAAACACATCTTGACTAAATTGGATTTTTCTCAACTTTTCCAAAATTATCAGTATAGGGTTTTGAGTTGAAATAGTAAAATGATTAATATAAAATGTTAACATGATTAGCTTAATGTAAGAGTAAAGAAAACAAACTTATATTCATTTCAATAGATGCAGGAGAAAAATGTATTAATATTCAGTGACTATGAGAAAAATCAAAACTCAGCAAAACAAGAATAACTGGAAAATTTCTTTTTCTATTAAAGAAAATCTAAGAAATGGTAAGAACATTTTCTTCTGGTTGACACTTTAGAAGCAATACCTTGAGAATTAGTAACAGTAATATTGTTTGCTATTAGTTTATGAGTTCATCTATGATGTACATTTATATAGGTGCTGATAGTACCATGTATGATAGATACAGCTTGTGCATTAAAAGAAAGAAGATGTGCAAGGACTGAAAAGAATCAGAACAGTAACTTGCATGTCATATTATTGTCCACATAAAAAGCTTGAGAGTACTTTTAAACAGTGTAATTGCTGAGTTAACACAGGAAAATCAATTGCACACCCACACATTAACAGGGTATAGTCTTTAAAGGGCTGGTGGAGCTGAATGTGATTAACTCTGTGAAGCTTGGAAGAGGCATCTGCAGAGCAAGAGAATCCATTTACCTTCTGAACATAAAAATCCAAGTCTTCCTGACAGGGAAGTGGGTGGGTGGGTGGCTCTTGCCTGCCCCTAACAAGGCAGGCATATTTATCCAAAATTATCTGTGTGCATGGCCAAGTTTTATAAGTGTTTTCAGTGTGTTTGAAAAAGATCTTTAGTAATCTTTTATATAAATTTTCCAAAAATGAATCATACTCATCTATTAGATGATTTCTAAATTTCTGTGTCAAATCTTACACGATTTTATTAGACTTCTGAATGCTTGATCTGTTGAGTTTCTAATAATAGAATTTCTAATATTAAAATATAGCTTTAGATTCTGGGTTCATCAGTTAAACTGCTTTTATTGATCATGTTTTGTTATACCTGCATATATTCCAACTCTAATTTTTCCCCTATGGTTATGCATTTTTATTGCTTTATTACTTTCTCCTCTTCTCCTACCTCCATTCCTATTCTTTCCTTTTACCCCTTTTTTCTTGTCTTTCTTGAGACAGGATGTATATTGTCCAGATTGACCTCAAAGTCGATATCCTCCGGCCTCAGCTTCTCGAGTACTGGGATTACAGGTACAACCATGATACCTGGCTTTCTTACTTCTTCTTGAACATAATTTTCTTTTTTAATATTCTACTTTTGGGGCAGTTGCTCTGTTTACTGCACCAGTGATACTCTTAAATTTTAGTCATAGATACTTAATGGAAGTTGGAAGTTTATCAGTATTGTTACCTTCCTTCAAAATTATGCAAAAATTTAGAAAGATCATCTGTCTCTCCTCTTCTACAGTGTGTATTATACTTCTATAATTCTGCATTCTAACTTTTATTTTCTTTTGTACTAAAGACTGAGCTCAGGGCCTTCACACTGAGTTACATCTTAACTGTTTATAAAATTTTTATCTTGAAGTAAGGTCCCAAAAAGTCCCTCAGATTAGACTAAAATTCACAATTCTCCTGCCTCAGTGTTCCAGAGTGCTGAGATTACAGGTGTGCAGTAACACACACAGATACCAATTTAGTTGTTTTTAAAGCTTTCTTCCGTATTAATCATTTTGATCATCATTTTAATGTAGATGCGCCTAATTCAGTCATTTTGCTTGTTCACTATTGCTTCTTGTAGCACACTCCTTTATTATATGTTTAATTCCCTTTTTACAGAAGTGTATTTCCCATGAATTATTTTATCAAGTCTGGAAAAGTAAGCTCAATTTTTCTTGGCATAAGCATGCTTCTATTTCTCAACTTTTGAATTATTGTTTAATTGAGAATGGAGTTCTAGATTGGAAGTTATATTCTCCTATCATACTTTAGTAGACATGTCTTTGATTTCCTGCTAAAGTGAAGCATTTTGTACAGCTAATTGCTGTTTTCTTTTTCTCTCATTGCCTTAAGACTCCTTTCACTACACCTACTTTTAGTCTACAGTGTTGCTGTAGTTTGATTGCTTTCCCTAAATTCATATCGTAGAAACTTGATGCTGTGTGGCTGTTTAAGAAGGCATGGCCTTTTGGGAAGTGCTCAGGTTATAAGAGCTCTACCTTCATGACTTGCTTAATGCTGCTATAAAAAGAGCTTGCAGAGTGAGGTTTTCTATTTTACCTTTCTGCCTTCTGCCATGTGAAATGACAGAAAGAAGTTCCTCATCAGATGCTGCCACCATGACCTTCGACTTTCCAGCGTCTAGAACTGAAATACATTTCTGCTCTCTATGATGGTCCAGTCTCAGTTATTCAGTGATAGCAATGTCAAATGAGCTAACAAAAAGTTGGTGCCAGAGAAGCAGGACTTTGCTTGACAAATGCCTAAAAATGAGGAAGTGGCTTTGGAACAAAGCAATGGATAGAGGAGGGAGCTATTTTAAGAGTGAATGCTGAGAGAACCCCGTATTGCCATTGACAGCACATTAAAGGTGATTGTGATGAAGGGTCAGGAGAAAAACCTTGCAGGGAAATCCAGAGTCTTCTTGGAGGCTCTTAAGCTGTCATGAACAGAAAGATAGTACTGTATAAATATAAACAGTAAATGCCATCTCGATGTGCAATGAGAGAGTAAAACAGGAGCAGAGTATTGAAAACTGGAGGAAAGATCATTCTTGCTATGAAGTGAGAGAGAACTTGGTGAAATTGTCTCTATGCCCAAGGTTTACGAAAGGCAGAACTTAGGAGCTATGAATCAGTGTATTTGGCAGGAAAAAAGTCCCTCAGGAGCAAAACACTCAGGACACTGTATGGCTTCTCTTAACTGCTGTAGTAAATTATAAGAGAAAAATGATTTAAAGATACAATTTACAAACAAAGCGAAGTAAAAAAAAATAAAGGTCGAGAGAATTCTCAGCTTGGTTATAGAAAGAGTAAGAGTAGGTTTAGGAGAGAAAATTAGGATGTAGCCAAGGAACAATTTAATAAGGAGTTTAGTGTAGCAAGAAGAGAGCCAAGTGTCATCCCGAGACTGGAGGAAACAGTTCCAGCATCATCAAGGCTGATGCTTTTACCCAAGGCCCAGAACATAAAAACTGGTGTTGGCTGCCTAGATTTCTAAGGTCTCAGGCAACTTTGGATCCCAGCCAAAGATTTGCTGCAAAGGGGCAGCTGCCGCAGAAGGAAAGACCTAGAGGAGCCATGGAGGCAGGGCCACGCCCAGAGACCTAAGCACTATGCAGCTACTAGTATGCAGTTCCAGCCTGAAAAGCCACAGGCATTTGATTTCAATATGTGACAGTAAAATGGACCCACATTAATGAATTTCACTGGACCCAATTTCGTGTTTATTTCATTATTATCACACACCCTTAATATCTATTTCTACACATAGTTCCTGGATTTCGGTCTGTATAAATTAGAAACACAGGATCAAGTATTTCTTTTGGAGTGTAAACATACCTCCTGATGGGTCACACTAGAAGCCAGAGTCCAAAACCATTTTTACTGAGTGAAATCAAGATGTTGGCAGGCCCACGTTTTCTGTGGAAGTTCTGGGGGGAGAATCCGTTCCTTGCCTTTTGTGGCTTTTGGTGGCTGCCAGCATTCTGTGGTTTGTGGTTGCATCATTCCAGTCTTTAAGACCAGTATGTAAATGAGGTAATCGCTGTGGCAAAATACATGAGAAAATCAACTTATAGGAGGAAAGATTTATTTTGGCTCAAGGTTTTTGAGGTTTCAGTCCATGGTTATTTGGTTCTTGTGGTGAGGCAGAACACCATGACAAGAAGTAATTGGTGGACCAAAGCTGCTCACCTCATAGTGGCTTCAAGGCTGGTGGTGGTGGTGGGTGCTGGGATAAGATACAATCCCCAAGGGCACATCCCCTTTTTGATAGGTCCCACCTCCCAGATTTCTATAACTTCTCAGTGGCTCATGAGATTAAAAACCCTCTGCTGAGATCAGAGTCCTAGCTTCCCAAAAGCCTGCCTCTTGAGCCAACACTGGGAGCAGGTCTTCAACATTTGAGGCTCTGGGGGATGTTTAAGTTTCAACAAGACAGATAAACAGGAAGAGAGGAGATCTTTATCAAATGGAACAAGAGACAGAGTGGGGGAAAGCAGACAGAAAGAAAGGTATTGAAGAGAAAAATAATGATGAAAATGGAGCTTTGTAAATGGGAAGAGGTTCAAGAGTTAGTTGGATGGAGTGGGATTGGAGGGGAGGAGTAGACAATGCAAAAAAAAAGGAAAAGAAAAGAAAAGGAAAGAAAGAGAAAGTAACTCAGATGTACTATGTGCCTGTACCAACTATCCACAGTAAGTGTAATCATGTACTGCAAACATGTACTTGAAAAATGATTCAAACTGTAAGAGCCAGCATCTTTAAATCTCTCTTTATTTTCTCCTTCTTATGTATAAAATATGGCTTTTCCTTCTTCTTATAAAGAACACATGTACTTAGGGTCTACCTGAGTTACCCAGGATAAAACATCTCAATATCTTTAAATTTTATTTGTAATTTTATTAGTACAGTACATAATAATTACTTTCAACACAGGGGATTACTCCACATACATAATGTATTTCAATCCCCCCCCACCACCCTTGTATTTTTTTTAATGCACAAGATGCATTTATTTATCTTTGAAGAACTTATAAAGTAAATTAATCATACATGCATACTGAAAACAAGTCTAACAGGCCAAAAATCATGTAAAATATGGAGATGATTATACTAAGTCAAGCTACACTTTCAGACATGTTCCATACTGGATTGCAATCCTTTTTTTTTCTCTTTTTTTCCCCATTGTCTATATTTTAATTTGTGATATACATATGGCTTTTCATATAAACCGTATTATATTTAAATGTATGTATGAGTTACTGTACATAACATTATGGTCTCAAGGGACATCCATTTCCTTACAAACGAGAAATGAGTTTATCCTTACTTTTGGCAGAGAATTACTCCAACATCCTTAATTTAGTCACATCTACTAAGATGCCCATTCAATGGAAAACAGTATTTACAGGTTCTAGGGGTTAGGAAGAGTATCCATTTGTAAAGAAGGACATTTTCTAGCTTACCATCTTGTCTTCCTCTTTCTTGATATTCTCTCTCTTCCTCATATTTTTTTGATAGAACATATATTGCAATAGTTTTTATGAACAAATGTATGAGAAATTTATTTAAAGTCACGCTTTTTAAAAATGTTACTCTCATATTTAATTTTGACTGTATGAATAGAATATTAGGATAAAAATACATAGTTTTTAGAAAGCACATTAATATGACAGAACATGATTCTTTCCTTCCTGTTTTTCAATAATTCTATCTCCAAAGTGTTTGTGAATTTTAGGTATTAAGTGGTAAATTATTTTATGTGTTCTACAATAGAAATAACTTTTGAGAAAATATTCTTTGACTTGTGCTTCCATTTGTTCAAAGTTTGAATTTTTTGATCAAATTAATTCACTAAATGGAACATAAAAACTTATCCTTAAAATTTTCAGTCAGTTGTCATTATTAAAACCAAACTTACAAATGGGAAAACAGTGATTTTTATTCCACAATAACCAGTGAGGCATTTAACAAAAGAAAAAATGATTAGAGCTCAACTGTTCTTTTAATTTTAAAAATCTATAATTCTGATTAGATTATCTTTATTTATAGGAAGACTTTTGATAGAACTGCTATCTTTAATTGGATACATTAATTACACATAGCAGAACTGAATAAATTGAGAATTTCAATTTTTCAGTAAATGTCAATAGTTTATAGAGACAGCTAAGTTGATAGATTATATCTTGTAAAACATTTGTTAAATAAAATAATTTGAATGAAAATATTTGGGCTGAAACAATCATGCAATTCAGTAAGGAAAAATTAAAATTGATTTCAAGTTACCAAGTATATCAGTGTTTATATAGAAAGTAGCATTTTGATGACAAGTAAGGCTTATCATGAAAAGCTTTATGCTATTAAGGTATCAACATTTTCCAAACTATTAAAAGTGGAATACTGAATGAAATTTCATAAAAACAGAACTGTATGATCATAATATAAAAGCATTTTTAGAAATGTAAATGACACCTTATTAATAAAATAAGTAGCTATAATTATACTTTGAAAATCTAAAAATGATTAATGCATGTTAATCTCATAAACATATTTTGCTTTTTATTCTTTAATGTTCAGAAAAATCAATATAAAAAGTTTTTGTGCTTTATTTTAATAGATACATGGTATGTTATTTTTCATAAGAGCAATTTTGCTTTAGAAACTGGGTTTGATTATAGCTGTTTTCTAGACCTTTCAATGAAATAAGCTAATTGTTTAGTCAAAAATTTTTCAAATATCATCTAACTTTATTCTTCTTAGTATGATGGGTTACATATTACTTTTTCATCTCATATCTTTTTCTTTTTGTTTTCTTTTTTCTTTTAAAGATAATAAAACCTAACAAAATAAGACAGAATAAAACCAATCAAAACAAAACAGTGAAAGTGGTACAGAACTTCAAAACAAGGTAATAGGAAATCAACAATGGCTACCATAATATATCTTTCTATCTTCACAAAAGTTGTCTATATCATCAGACATCGTGAAATCAAATAAAACATAATAGACTCAAACCAATCAAAACAGAACATCGAATAAAACAAAACATTAAATCAGACAAAAGAAACCAGTGAGAACAATTTTGAATTTCAAAAACAAGACAGAAAGAAACCCCTCATATTTGCTATATTGCATGCTGTTATCCTTCTAATAGATGCTCAGATTGCTGGCCTTAGGCCTGCAAAATCAATCAAACATTGCAGGCATTTAGTTGTTTTTATGCCTCAGTTATTATCAACCCAGTCTATCTTTCAAACCAGCTGGTTGCTTACAGGGTTATGGGAGTGAGGAGGACCTTCTTGATTCTCAGCCCTCATACTGGTTTGCTCACAGGAAGGGAGAACTGGCTTGCATCTCTTTCTGGGCCCTGCATGGTTTGTGCAGCTCATGGGAAGGATGAATTGGCTTCTTGTTGTACTCCTCCCAGACCAGCATGGCTTCTGTTGAGTCATGGGAAAGGTGAACTGGCTTGTCTCTCTTCCTGGGCCCCACATGGTTTACCATCTTTTTCTTTTTGCTAGTCAGATGTTTATAGTATTTCATTTTTGGTCGTCGTGCTTGCTTTGAATTGTTGAAACAATGTATGGTGGGTGACACTCTAATTTCTTCCATAATTGGAATATTCATCTTTTCAATCTCTATCTCTCCTTTCAATTTCTATTTTTCATTTTCAGGATATATGTCTTGCAACCTTTCATCAACATTTTAATTCTTTTGACACTCCTGTTTTCTCTTTATGTTCTATTCTTTTGTCTTGAACTTTCTGGGATGGCTTTATAAATTTCTTATATTTTTCTCTGTAATTTTTATCTCTTTTTGATTTATTCTTTGGAAAATTTCCTTAACTTTATCTTCTAGTACTTCTATTATATAATTTTTACTATAGGTTTTTAAAATACCAAAAAATCCTCTCTCTCCCTTTCAGCATCTCAACATTTATTTTTATTGACATAACATGTATTCTTTTTCATGGTTCCAAACATATTTTTCTATCTCTGGGAATATAAATGATAGCTTCATTCATTTGTTCATTCATTCATTTTTAAAGATTTTCTTCTCTTTAGAGTGCTTATTTCTTATATAATAATGTTTTCTTGTAGTTTTTTTGGTTTCTGTTACAGACTGATTTTTCATGATTAACTGCTGAGGACTTAAAAGTTGATTGAAAGATTTGAGTAGATGTGCGAGACTTGTGAACCCAAGGATCTTAGTATCTGTGTGTATTTTCCCAGAGGAGAATTATAGACTCAGAGAAAGGTCTGATTATTGTCTATTGTATAGGATTCATTTGTTCAAGAAACAAAGTGACTCAGCATTCAGAGTCATATGGCCACTTCAATTTCCTTTTCTTTTTCTTTTTAATTTTTTTATTTTAAAGAGATTAAAAAGAAACAAAACAATAAAACAAAACAAGAGAAATGATATAGGATTTCAAAACAAGATGGTAGGAAATTAACAGTGGTCACTATACTACAGTTTTTATCATCAAAATAGTTGCTCAGATTACAAAATACAGGCATGAAAAACAGATCGAAAAGTCTAAGCACTCATAGTTTCTTTCCATGAATTAATTGAATTAATAGAAATATATATATATATATATATATATATATATATATTCTTTCCCTTCTTTTCTCTTTTTCCCCTTCCCAGTTGTTCTTTCCTTTTGAGTAGCTGCTTCCCCTTTCATAATATCTATTGTACCTTTTTTTATTTTAAAGAGAAAAAAATAGAAATATCAAGCAAATAGACAATTAAAAAATAACAACAAAAGCAAAATGACAACAACAACAGCAATGACAAACAATGGTGATATAGGATTTTAAAACAGGGTGATAGGAATTTAACAATGGTTATTTACTGCATGAGGGGAATAGCTGAGTTGAGTGGGATTTCTAGTCCTAGTTTTTTGAGGAATCTCCACACTGATTTCCACAGTGGTTGGAAAAGTTTTCCTTTTTCGAGACAGCCCTGCCATCATTTGTTATTGGTTGATTTCTTGAGGTCAGCCATTCTTTCTGGAGTGAGGTGAAATTTCAGCGTTGTTTTAATTTGCATTTCTTGAATTACCAATGACAACCATCAAATATATGAAAAAATGTTCTGCATTTGTTATTCAATTTCGTTTTATTGGTACACTTCCCATATATACGGCCACTCTGGCAATTACCAATCTACGTAATCTTTATTTTATCCTTTCCAGCAAAAATGCCTTCAAACTTCCGGTGCTGCTGTAATTTTTCACAACAGTGGCTAGGAAAAGTAAAGGAATAGGAATGTAGTCTACTGGAAATGGAATGAATCCTCAAATGGCTCTTCACAATCTCCTCAGTTGAGTTACTTTTACTTCCTCAGGGACCTAGCATCACTGGGAGGTGCTAGTCCCAGAACCTTTGACAACTGGGTAGTAGGATAGTCTTGCTTACTAGTTTTTCTGTCTTGCTTACTAGTTTTTCTGACTGCTAATTTGTATTCATCTTTCATTTGTCTACTGGGACACACTAGTCATTTGCTTTTCAACTTCCAAACCTGTGTCACTTTTGTCTCTCTTGTTATCTTTCCACTTTTGTTGATTAAATTTGTTTTCCTGTCATTTTCCAATATTATGGGTATGTGTTCAATTTGCTATCATACTCTTTGCATGTGTTCTATTGTATTCGTTGTCAAATCTGTCTGCTATTTTAGCAGCGTACTTTCTTTATGTATGGTTTTCACTGTTTGTTATTTTCTACAATCATTTTGAGCATACTATTTTTTTTCAAATCATAGAATCTTCCAAAAAGTGAAGTGAGAATTTTTTAAAGTACCACTATTACTTTTAATGGGTTTGTAATCTTTTAGACTGTAGGTATTTCTCCATATCTAATATACCACATTTCTTTCTTATCCAACTCCTGTGGGAGTTGCTTGTAATATTTATGGCAAAAATGTATAGCAAAAGTGTTGCTTTTCTATCTGCATCTCACCTGCTAAAAAGTAGTTTTTATGTTAATTTCTCAGGTTGGAGAATCTTGTTCTCATAAATATTATAAATTTTGATCCCACATGCATATATTTTGGAGGCATTGGTTCCATTTTTCTCATGGCAGAATTTTCTTTTTCAATTTAAATTCACTGAGATTCTTCTGTGTTACCTAGGCCGGTGGGGCTTCCTGCTGCTGAGAAGGCCTCTTTTCAGGCTCCTGGATTTAAACAGGGCTCCAGACCTTGCATCATGTATCTTAGATTAGAAGCAGACAATGAGGCGAGCAGTTAAGTGGAAGTAATTTATTAGTAAGTTCTCCTAAGAAAAAAACAGGAAAATACAGAAATGAGACTGCAAGGGGAATTTGGCAAAGCCAGGTTGTTACATCAAGAAAAGTCTCACTGAGGAAACTTTGATTCAATCAGTTCTGAAGCTCAAATTTGAAGGTCATGCTTCAGATCACTCTTGACCAGAGGGAGAAGAATTTGAGTAGTTGCAGACCAATCAGTTAAAGTCTTCCCCAGAAGCGATGTCAGTTCCCAGGAGATTCTAACTTTATATCACTTGTCAAAGGGGATCTAGGCTACTTCTCTGACAAAGAGCTATGGGGGAAGTACACAAGGAGACTGAATGTATGCAAAAAGGAAAGTAAATCCAGATGAATGTAGGACTGTGCCATTCCCTTTAGCACTCTGTCCTCTGCCTGTGCCTGGGGCTAAGTCCAGCTCTGGCCTCTATCTGGTACTGTTCCTTCCTGCTACCATCTTGACAGGGAGGACTTCACTGTCTTTACAGTTTTACTTGGTTTTCTGGGGTTTGGAAATTGCCTATTTTATATTAAAAACCAAAAGAATGGTGTTTCTTCCAATTGTTGTGAAGTTTAAAGTAGAAAGTTATATATGCTTCAGTGCATTCTAATTTGATATAAGAACTAAAGTTTAGTGTTTATTACTTAAACAGAAAAGTAACCACTTTTTTATTTTAGTATGTGAAATAAAGTCTAATGTGTATCACTTAACCAGCAAAAGTAGTCACATTTTCCCAAGTGTGATACAATGATATTGGTAGAGAAAAGAAATAATTTGTATTTTCTAAGAAACTGTGTACTATAAAGCCATGGATTTGTGAGATACAGTAATCTGGCCTTGTAATGCTCATTCTCTTCAGTTTAAGAGACTGACTTGAAATTATGTACTAGTCTTATAAAACTGGGAAAAGGGACTTTTTGGACTTTACATTTCATTTTACTGGTAACATTTTGAGGATAACAAGAAGATGCTTTACCAAATACAGTTTTCTCTAAACAGTATATTTTTTGCAGTACTGAAGATGGAAGCCAGGGCTTTTATACTGTGCCACTTCCCTAATCTTTTTTATTTTGAGATGCAGACTCAATAAGTTGCTAAAGTGCCCAGGCTAGGCTTGAATTTATGATAGTCCCTTCCCAGAGTTCCGGGACAGCAGAGGCAATATAACTTCTTAAGTAACAAGAGTCTTAGGGATAGCAGATTTGTATAGCCTCCTATTATCTATTCTTTTACTTGTTAAAATGTAGCAATCTAGAGACAAGCATGGTAACACATAAGTGAAACCCAGAATATTATTATTACAGCACGTATCTTTTTTTCTTTAATAGAGGTTGATTTGATTTGTAAGAATGGGCAGGAAGAGAGAGAGAGAGAGAGAGAGAGAGAGAGAGAGAGTGTGTGTGTGTGTGTGTTACATGGATTTGAATGAATCAGATGACTTTTTATACATTTCTCTCTGGAGCTTAGGACTTAAAAAAAAGGTGATTCTTCTTCTGGAAGGATTGTTAAATATGTACTTCTCTGCAAAAAAAAAAAAAAGTTAACACAATGAAGAATGAAAGAAATGCAATGAGTAAAAAGAGTAGACAGGTATGTGGTGGTCAGTGAGACTGGGAACCTGACCTGGTGGGCTGTTTGCTTTGCAGTGCTTTTGCTGCCTTTCTCAGCTGCACAGCTTCCTTTAAGCTGCAGGCTTCTGCTTCCTTTCTCAGCTGCACAGCTTGCTTTAAGCTGCAGGCTTTTCATCTGCAAAGTGTGTGTGGTAATCGTGCTCTGTGCTTGCTGTGTGCCGGGGAAGGACCAGGTGACACCTTGGTGACTAATGCCCACCACAGTGCCCATATTCTGGTTTAAACTCAGTAAATGGTAGTGACAATGGTTGTTATCACACCATTGGTGTCAGAATAAAAATCATGACCTACAGAGTTTGTATTTCTTCTAGCTACTTTAAAATTATTAGTGTTAGATTCATGTAGTATTATAACAGTAAATTAGAATAATCTTCTAGCTACTTTAAAATTATTAGTGTTAGATTCATGTAGTATTATAACAGTAAATTAGAATAATGTAGTTTGCCTTCCCTTTGGTCCCTTCCTGCACTCTCTCCTTTCCTTCCATAGTACTGTACTTTAAATTCAGATTCAGAGTCACATTAAACTATCCACCTCATTTCAAGGATAAGTATTATTAAATTAGGAAATAGCCTCTTTCTAAATCCTCAAATGAAAATATATAGAAATTACAGAAGATTCTCCAGGTTAAGTATCAGTTTCAGTTTGACCTTTTGGGGAAAACACTGTACACCATTTTAAAGCAAAACTGTTTCATTCCTTTTAAGAATGGCAAAGGGAAATATTGTCTTACTTCCAGACACCCTGGTGCTCTGTGAACTTTGCCTACTAATTTGCCATAAACCTAAGCTAACCCTCACATACTTAGTTTTGCATCGTAAAGTGAATCTTAGAGTTAAAGCAATCATAGCTTTAAAGTAAGACAAGAAACACACACAAGCAAGTATAATTAGAGAATTCGCACGACCAAGTAAAATTTCTGACTTTCTGCGATGAACGAGGTTAATAGCCTGCTCATTCAAATAGTCGACGAGTTCTGCATGAGTTGGGTTGATTTAATTATGCAAAGGTTAACAATAGACAGACCAGTGCTGGTCTATTGTGAAGCTTATGTGTGTGCTTTAAATCATGTTTTAAAAAAATTTTGTAAAGTCAGATGGCCATGACCACTTCTCCTAGCAAACTGACATTTGTTGATGATTTTAGTATGAAAATTAGCTGCCAGAAATTTCTTATAAGAGCAAAAATTTGTGTGTGATATTATCGTCCTTTAAAAATACTCAGTGTTAATATTTTCTATCTTAAATCTGGTAGGGTGAGAATCTTTGTAAGAAACATTACCAAACTGACTAGGAAAGTGAAATTGTCCTTCATTCAAGTCCTGTGTCTGCTCTGCTGTGAACTGGAGGAAGATGCACCAGCGAAATGTAGAGGGTTAGAACACTGCTGCGATGTGAGACATTCCTGGTAAAGTATTTAAACTCTTCATTTATTATAAATTAGTAAATTTAGACTCCTATTATCAGGAATCATTTCATTCACATGGGGACACTGATCTCAATGGCTTTGTGAGAATTGAACAGATGATATATTTAAGGTTCCTGTATGTTGCTTGTAGCTGAATATGTTCTGAATAAGTAGGGATCCCTTTCCCCCTGACCTTAGCTCAGATCAATGTCGTCAACTTCAGTGAAGCAACATATAGTAGTAACCAAGACCAGGTAGCAATTGATTAAATGGCAAAGTTCAATAAAAGTAATAGGAACCCTGACAAAGCCAGATATCACTGAGGAAATGTTATTTTATTTTTAAAGTTTTATTAGTACAGTTTTGCATCACATGGCTACATTCCTCATGGGGAGTTGGCACATGTACATAACACATCTTAATGTTTTTCCTTCCCCTTTCCCTCCCCTTTCCTTCTTAAAATCCATTCGCTTCTCAAAAGACTTCTCTGCCTACTTCCTGTGACTGTATTTATAGTGAGACATGATGTGGAATTTTGATGGAGTTTATTTTGGGGGAAAGAGTTTTTATTAATGCTTTCATATTCAGTATATTTAATAATATTTTACATTTTTGGAAAATGATAGTTTATAAATAATGAATATTGCAATCTTATGGTAACAGTATACTTGAAATCATAGTGTATTGTTTGTGTTGTAGCAGTGAAAGTGTGACAGCTTATCTATCATATTCATAGGCATATTTAAGATTATTTTCTCAGAAGTTTCTGGCTAGGATGGGTTTATCTTTGCACATGTAGAACCTAGTAGACTGAATGTAGTAGCATAGTAGATGAGAACTAACAGTTTTACTAAATATGATCTCTTTCTTAGCCTCATTAGTTCTCAAAGCAACCATTTGTGAAATTTTACAAGTTTATTCTGTGTTCTTGATAATTAGGATTTCCGGCAAACAGTTTATCAAGTCCAAGAGAAACATTTCACTATAAGTTCTACTGGAAAACACTGACAGGAGAACCACAATTGTCAGGGGCAAGCTATTTTAAAAAGTGCAATGTAAATTACAAAATTTCTTCTTTTATGGCATCTTTTGAAGCATCCCATGAGTTGAAATCTGTAATGTAAGACAATGATCTACTTGGGAAAATTCTCACTTTGCTCAACTTGTCAGCAGTATTCTATGGAGGCTACTTACCTGGAATTCAAATCTGTACATATTATTATGTGCTTTACTCAGTGTCTCAAAAGCACCTCACACTCAATTTTTTGGGAAAATTTTAAATTTCAAGAATAAACCCCAGGACTCTGATTTGTGTAAGGGAGCAAACTGTGAGCCATTCACTCAAGAGCCTTCAAGATTGGAGGCAGAGGATCACACGTTGAATTTAGTAAAATTGAGTGTGAGATACTTTTAAGAAATGGAGATAAGCTATCATGGTAGGTGTGCCATTTATATTTTCTGTGTGTCTGCTTCTTTCCTTCTCCTGAGCCATCACTGTTGTCCAATGGTCTCAACCTTGGCAATGTTGTCATTTGGAAACCGGGTAATTCTGTGTGCGGCAGGCTGTTCTGTGCATTGTGGGGTGTTTATCAGCACTGTGTTTTCTATTCACTATAGTTCAAAAGTGCCCTTCTCTCTTTTTGTGATAACTATTGTCAGATGTACTCTGGAGGGCCAAATTGCTCTCAGCTGAGATCCACTGCTTTATTCAAGCCACCTCCATTTCTTCCTTGAACTTTTATAGACCCACTGATCTTCTAACCTCCATATGTGATTCCCTTGAATCTATTCTTCACCCATTGCTGCAGGGACTTTTTAAAAAGCAGAAATCTATTTATATGCTTTCTTTACTTTCCAGATTTAGACGTCTTTGCATTGCTATTGGGACGAGAGTCAAATCCTACCGTAATATGTACCAGATGACTTGGGTGGAGCACCAGCTCCACTATGCAGCGTCAGCTTGTTTTCCATCATTCGGCCTCATCCTCTGGGTGTTCTGGCCATACAGGCCATCTTTTAGCTTTCTCTTTCTGCCTTAGAGTTTTTATAAATTCTGTTCCCTTGTTTGAAGTGTCCCTGGATGCTTTTTCATTTCTTTCTGCATCTCAGTTTGACCTAGCGAATGCTTATTTGTTCTTCACGTTTCTGCATAGCTGCCATTTTTTCAGAAGAGCCTTTCAAGGATGGGTGACCAAATCTATGATCCATACTGTGGTGAAACTGCATGTAGAGCAAGGCACTAACATCAACAACTACTACTCTTGTTTTACTCTGTAGTGTGTTGGCAGCAGAATGTTTTGATGTGATGCATTAGTAAATAAATACCAGTGTATCTAAATGTTCCTTTACTTTTCCTATTTTGAAAGTGTCACAGTGTTAAAGATTGTCTCCCGATATTTCTGTTATGTATTATTGACACCCTGTTGTTCTTCACAACATGTATTTAAATAAATATTTGTGCAGTTGGTTGCTTAATGTCTGTGTGAAGACTAGAAATTTTTTTTTTTTGGTTCAAAGTATAACCTTAGTACCCACCAGCGTGTTCTATCCCCAGTCACTACTCAGTAAATAATGATTGAATGAATGAATTAGTATGAAATTAAAAGGTTTTAAAAAGTTTTCTCCTTTCTAGTTTTATTAACAGGGAAGATTTCTACATTACATTGAAGTCAAAGATGTCATAGGAAATGTATCACTTTTTAATTGCAAGGACTTTGGAAAATTGTAGTCTGGCAAATGTTTTCTAAGTAATGCTGTTTGTTGAATAATTGCAGGCTGTCATCAAAATCAGATGACTGATTGCTAGAATGTCTTATTTTGCTCTTAAAAAACAAATTCTGTTTCTCACATACATTATATTGTTTAAGGATAAACTGGTTTGTTGTGTCTCTCCTTGACTTCTTTTCTTAGTGTAAAATTAAATACAAATGAGTTACATAGATTAGTCTTCAGATTGCTGACAGAAATGCTTCAGTCTTATGTTTGAATCTAGAAAATTAGAGCCACTATGCTAGGTTATTTAAAAAATCTACTCACAGCATATTGCTGTACATCTTTTATGTGAAAAATAAAATCTATTTTTCCCTGCTTTTGGATTTTAGGTTTAGAAACGAAATATGAGATAGTTACAGGGACTTGCCCACAAATATTTGCAAATTCTGTGTACTGTAATTCCTACACTGAAATAAGATTACCTCCCTTCTGGGTGCTGGCTAAGAAGAATTTGGTATTTCTTGAAAGATTAGTTTGATAAATATTTTCCAAATAAGAAAACAGAATTTTAAGAGGCAGAGAAGTGTGCAGCTATTTCATGCAGTTCTGACATTAGGATTTGACTTGAAGATATTTTTAATTCTATAAGCCTCTGGGGAAAATGATTATTGAGAAAGCATATGATATAGAATTGAGATGCTTTTGTGTATAAACACGTTTGTAGTGAATAAGGTAATGATCAGCATTTACTCATCTACAACACTATTTAGCCAAGGTTCAAATATATTATTTTTCCCTTTTTTTCATAAACATACAGTGAAAGTAATAGATACAGAAAAAGCAGATGTTTACTTTTTGTTAAGAACAGCAAGAATCTAGCCCTTTGTGACTATCTGTTTTAACAAAACATGAACCCCAGGGAACCCATGGATGCTTTGGAACTGCTTAAGAACTTTAAGGGCTACATTTTTTTTTATTTTAAGAAAGAAAAGAAGGTTTAAAAAGGACAAAATAGAAAAAACAAAAAGAAAAGTAGAATGCAGAGTTCAAAAAAATTATCATAAAATTACTAGTTGATACATTACATCTTGTCAACTTAACAATAGTTGTTAGAGTTACAAAATCTATGCATAAATGTAGTTAGACACTCAAACATTGACAGTACAAACTCTTCTGTTCAATGATCTAACAAAAGCTTAGTAATATGGTCATCTATTTTATACACTATGCATACCGTTATATCCTTTAGAGCAATTTCATTCCTTAAGGACTACATTTTGACAGTCCAAAAATATTTGTTTGCTACAAGTTCCTGTCTTTACCACATCCTGTGTGTTATATAGCAGTGGTGGTAAACCTGTGGCACGCATGCCATAGTGCACTATTTGTATCACTGAAAGCTACACAAGTTTTGCCAACATTGACCTAGATGTACAGTTGAGTGTGAAAATGATGCTCCTGCAATAATTACCCTTTCAGTTTGTTTCGGTAGTTGAGGAAGCAGAGTACTTTGATTATATATTTCCTCAATGAATGAATGCCAAAGTATCAAAGTGCTACTTTCTCTTTTCCATTGTAAAAAGTGTCAGTACATTAATGATTGCCTTCTGAATAAATATACACAGTTTTGCCATTGTAGTGAAATTAATTTCCTTTTTACATTTCAAATATGTTCCATATTTACATACAGAATTGAACAAAATTTTGTAATGGCTGTGTTCTAGTTTGTGAAGAGACAACCCATAGAATAGGAGGAACTTTTTGCAAACTATCCAGAATACATGAGGAACTTCAAAATCTCAATAGCAAAAAGCAAATGACCTGATTTAAAAATGGACAGTAGACCTAAATGACATTTCTCAAAGAATGACATAACAAATGGCTAATACTTAGGGGAAAATACTCAACATCGCTCATCAGCTGGGAAATACAAATGAAAACTGCAATGAGATATCACTTCACTACAGTAAGAAAGGTTATGGTCAGACAGACAAAAGCACAGATAATTATGTAACAACTTACTTCTCATTTAAGTGATAGATTCTTTCTGTTTTTCTTAGTATAGATACACTAACTTCTTTTGAAATACTCAAATTCTCAGATTGATTTGTGTTAATGGGTATTAAATTACTATTAAATATAGTCAAAATAAAGACGCATTGCTATTTTCAGGTAGTACAGTAAAATCCTGAGATAAGAGATACACACAATAAATGAATCCAGTGCTGAAAAAATAACAGTACCATGTCTAAATATTTCATATGAGATAATAATACCATGCTGTGTATCATGATGTAGTGCAGAGCTCATGATTTTGGTTTGGGCACAGAGAGTTACTGATCACAATGTGACATAATGAAATAAGAAAAATTAATAGTGCAAATTCAATTTAAAGACACCATTAATTATATGTTATAATTTAAAATAAAAATGTGGACTCCTTAAAGAAGGTTTTTAGTTATGAATACTGTCTTTCCTAAATTTTAGTAGTAGAGCCTTTTCTATCCCTTAATGGTTATATTCTACATAATGAATAATAAATATATTCTAAATCAATGACCCCATATCCTGGGATTACCTTCCTATTGAAAAATTATGATATCTCTAAAATTAAATTTATTGAGAAATTCGAGAAAAAACTTTTCAGCTGTTATTTCAAAAGATGAGATTAATGCAGCTTTTGTTTTGCATTTGGAGAAGTCACTCTTTGAACATTATAGAATAAAAAACATAAAAATTTGGGAAATAATGAAATTTTTCCCTCAAGACATTAAGCCATATTATGGAACACAGAAAAACAAAAAACATAAATGTTTAAAATGGTGGGAAAATGCTCTAGGATAAAACCCTTTGGTTGTGTACTTGCTCATCACATTAATAGTCAGTAATCTCTGGTTAAATCACCTGTCTCACACCCTTTCACCTTCTTGCCAATCAGGAAAATAAAATAGAAATTAATTCTCTTTTCCAGAAGGTTCACAGAGAAGATATAACCTTTTTTATCTTTTAGTTCCCTCCTGTTCAGACACTTTTTGATTTTAGCCTTAAGCATGGAAACTGATACTGTTTTCATACATTCTCAAACAATAAAAGTTTGTTTATCTGGTGACCCACCCCTTTGAATACATTTGACAAGCACTGAATGAATGTATTCTGAGTATATGTCACTGTACCAGGTATCATACATAAAATAACACATATAGTCCATAGCCTTACCTGATGGACTTACAGTCTAAAGCACAGTAACCATAAGGATTGCATACACTGTCTTGTAATGTAGTAGTGTATGAATGAGTTTCATTGAAATGAAATTGCTATGGAAAAAAGTAAATAAGAGAGCAGGTTAAGTGGTTTGTGGAACAGAGAAAGCAAGGGAGTGTTCAGTATTAAATGGATTGGTTGGGATGAATCTTATTGGAAAATGAAGATTTTACACATTTACTTTAAAATTAAAAGTATATTAATAAATAATTAAAAGTATATTAATACATACTTGAAGTACATACTGGACTCTTTTCATTGTGGGTGTTGGTACATGTATGTAACACATTTTAATTCTGTTTACATCCTCTTCTCTTTCCCTTCCTCCCCCTTCCCATTTGCAAAAGATCTCCCTGTTGCCTATTATCTGTCTTGTACTCTGCTCTCTGAATTATTTACATTTTGAGTTTCTTGTGTAAGAGAAACAATGAGATATTTAAGCTTGTGCATCTTATTTGTTTCACCTAAGATTTTGATCTCAATTTACATACATGGAAATGGAGACTTTAGAAAAGAATTGCAGACCTGGCACATGCCTGTGATCACAGGCTCTCTGAGTGGCTCAGGCAGGAGGATGGCGAGTGTGAGTCCTTCCTGGGCAGCCTATCAAGACCCGGTTTCCAAATAAAAATTAAAAGGTGTTGGTACATAGTTCAGTGTGAGGAAGCCTGGGATCAATCCCCAATAACATTTAAAAAAATAAGACAGAAAAAGTCAGAGAGAGAGAGAGAAGAGGAGAGGAGAGGAGAGGAGAGGAGAGGAGAGGAGAGGAGAGGAGAGGAGAGGAGAAGAGAACTGGAAATGTCAAAGGATCCTCTGATCTTAAATTGTAGAATAGTTGGTAGTACAGATATCAAAATTTAAGTAAAAATTACATTAATAAAATCTTTCCCATGAAGTTTTTCCTTCAAGTTATAAAGTAACTTGCTACTTTTATTTCCTTCTGAAACACCTGGGTCTTGCTTTGGTACAGCAATGACTCTGCCAAGAGGAGTTTGAATCCTGTTTCCTCTGGTGTTTCCTCTATCTAGATAAATGTTACCCTTCTTGTGGTTCATGCCAGAAAGCTTGGCACTTTCCTTTCCCTTCTTTCCTACTCCAAGCCATTCCCAGGTTCTGTGAACTCTACTGCCAAATGTTCTTGGGATGCACATATTGTTTCTACCTGTGTGACCCCCATCCTAAAGTAGCTACGGTCATCTCCCTTCCCTGGAAACCGCAGATGTCCTCTACGGTTCTCCGTAGTTCTCTCTTTTCCAGGTTAGTATATAGATGGAACTATACAGTATACAGCCTCTTGAGGTTGGCTTCTTTCATGCAGCAAAATGCTTTTGAGACTCATCTATGTTGTTATGTGGACTGTCAGTTATTTTCCTCTCTATATTGAGTATTATTCTATTGTCTGAATGTACCGTAGTTAATTCACTTTCTTATTCAAAAACATTTGGATTGCTTCCAATATTTCATAGTTTTAAATAAAGCTACTAGAAATAACCAGCTGCTATAAAAAGGATTTCTTTGAAAGTAAATTTTCATGTCTGTAAGAGAAGTACCTGGAAATATTGAGTCATGTGGTAAGTATATGTTTAACTTAACAAAAAACACAATATGGTAAAATGTTTTCCAGAATGCTTGCACAATTTTGTACGCCCATCAGCAATGTTTGTGAGTTCTAGTAACTCCACACCCTCAGCAGCACTTAGCATTGTTGGGCTTTGTTTTCATTATTTATTTAGTTGGTGTCCTTTTCTCTCTCCATTTTAATAGACTTGGAATGTGTAGTAATATATCACTGTGGCATTATGTTGCACTTTCCTATAGATGGTATTGAACATCTTTGCATATGTTTATTTGTCATTAGTACATTTTCTCTTAACTGTCTGTTCAAATTTATTGCCTATTTAAAAATTGAGTAAATTTTTTTTCATTTTTCAATTTTTTATTTATTCAGGTTATTAGTAAAAATTGAGATAAAATTTATTATTTTAACCATTTTAAGGTGTAGAACCCAGTGGTTTTTAGTGTACTCACAATGTTGTGAAGCAGTCAACATTATCTGACTTGTAGAACATTTTCATTATTTATGAAAGAAACATAGCAACCATTTTCCAATTCCCCCTTTTTGTCAAACACTTTCAGGTCTAATATACTTTCAACTTCTAGGTATTCAACTGTATTAGAATTTTATGCAGATGCAATCATATAATAGGTGGTCTTTTGGGTTCTGTTTGTATTATTTAGCAGAATATTTTCAAAGTTCATCTATATTTTAGCATGTATGAGTATTTAATTAATATTTAATGCCAAATAACATTTTTGTTGCTTCTAGTTTTGGTTTATTTTTGTTTTTGTTTCTTTGAGACAGGATCACACTGTGTAGTTCAGACTGGCCTGGATCTTGCTATTTAGCTCAGGCTGGCTTCAAACTTATGATGATCTTCCTGCCTTAGTCTCCTGAGTGCTGGGATTACAGGCATGTGACACCATGCCTGGTTCTAGTTTTGGTGTAGTATAAATAAAGCTGCTATAAACATTCTTGTGCAGATCTTCTTGTGATTTTTTTTTTTGCCTCATTGTCCTGACTGTAACTTTTAGTACAAGAGATGGACTGAGGAAGGAAGGGAGGGAAAGAGGAGAATGAAGAATCAAAAGGAAAATTGATAAAAATAGTGATTTGCAAATGGGAAGGAAGCCAAGTGTTTCAGGGAGCGGGGAGGAAGAGTGAGGGGTAGAAGATGAAAAAAGAAAAAGAAAAAGAAACTAAGATGTGTTATGTCCATGTCCTAATTCCCCACAATAAGGATAATTATTATGTACTGCAAACATGTACTACTAAAATGTTAGGACACTGAGATGTAGAAAATTTATGCAGCAGTCACTGAATTTATTTTAGTAAGCCATCAAAATGGTGAGTGTAGAAGCCAGGATTTAATCCAGTTATTCTGACTTGAGATTCTTCTTTTCCACCCTTTTTCTACCAGTACTGTTGAGTACCTACTGCATATATGTCAGCCACAAGGAATACACAGATTAAAAGATGCAATGTTTTTCTAAAATTATATTCAGAAATTATATTTGCAGATAGAAATGTCAAAGGGTGTAATAATTAGACAGCAAAGATAGCTACATGTTTGCTGTCAGAGATGAGAAGGAACAGAACCTGCTAGAGGGAGTCAGATAACACTTAGCAGAGGAGGTAACAAATAGCTGTCTCCAAAGTACAGGTCCTCCCAAATTTCTGTGATGGGGTTATGTCCTGATAAGCCCATCATAAGTTGAAAATAGCTTGAGTCAAAAAATTATTTAATACACCTACCCTATTGAGCATAATAGCTTAGTAACATAGTACACAGCAGAGCACTGGTTGTATTTGAGTGCTAGCTGGGGCTTGCTGGTACTGCCCACCACCCATTCTTCTATCCATTTTTCTTTCCATCCATCCAACTTACTAATGTATCAACTCAATTTTTACTTTTGTGGTGATTTGCAGCAGCCAAGAAGCTATTGATGGATAAATGTATATAAAATAAAACATAGAAATCTGTTATCTACATGGAAGACAATAAAAATAGAACAAGTCAACCAAGAATCTTGTCTTTACTGTATAAATATATGATGCTCTTAGAAAATGGGACATGATGAAATTAACTCTATATACCTGGTCAGGATAGATAATGACCAGGGCCTATCTAGTTTCCTAAACAAGTTAATTTGCTTTTCTATATGTAAATATACAACTAGAAAGTAATACTAGAGTGAGAAAGGTAACACTTTCTGTTCAAGCCTCATTTATTATTGAAATCTCAATTTTGGTCAATGTGGAGAGGCTTTCAGATCACTTACGCAGTGTCTGTTTAGATGGCTGCCCAGAGTCCCATTAGTTCTGTATAGCTAGAGTTATGTAGTATAATCCTACAGTTTATGATCAGTTCAGTTTCAAGTAAGGTCGGATTTAAACAACTTAGTGCTTTAGGTCAACTGTATAATAATAGCAAACACTTGTATGTCACTTACCACACTCTACTGTACACTTAATCCTCACAATGACCACACAAAGTTGATGCTACTATCTATATTATATTGATGTAGAAACTGAAGAAAAGATAGTATATATATATAAGCTACCCACCACATGTAGCTGCAAAAATATGGATCCAGATTCAAATCTAGATAGGCTGGCTTCAAATCTAGGGTCCTAGGTGCCAGGGATTTGGCTCAGTGGCTCAAGTGCCTGCTTGGCAAGTGCAAGGTTGTGAGTTTGATTCCTAGTACCAAAACAAAGCAAAACAAAACAAAAAATAGACTCAGGCTCCAAATCTAGTGTCCTAATCACTGTACCCTATGTCTCCTTTATATATTCTTCTATATTTTACTGCTTCTACATTATGTATCCTCTTTCATATTGCTCTTAACTCTTGCTCTCATTTTTGTGACTGTGAATTTTCCTAATCACTACTACCAATTTGCTGGTACATTATTATTAAAAAATAATAAATGTACATGTGAAAAATGTTCCAGTTTAACTCTGAAGATCAATTGGTCCTCACAATATCCACATGGAGCAGTCAAACTATTGTTATTGTATTCTGCAAAGATGAACAACTGTGGCGCAGCGATATTGTGCTTTATCCAAGATCATATTAATAGGAACCTGTAAAGCCAAGAGAGCTCATCAACCACATTTTATGTCCTCCTTGCACGATGGTTTCTTTAGTGTGGATTTTGTCACTGAAAACCTTTCTCTTCCTTCAGTCACCCATGCAGGGTCTGCTCACTTCATGGAGGATCTGCCTTCACCCATGGCAGAACTAGAGGAAATCACCAACTCGGAACTCAACGTTCACATTAGAGATGCACCCAAATCATAGAAGGGGGCCATTCTGTTTTCTCCTACTTTTCACATTTGTAGTCTTGGCTATTATGACTTCTTGCTATCTCTTTTGGATGTGGTCAGGTTTTTCCATGTGAAGGATTGTATTTCTTGTAATCAGTGGTATCATTACTTAGAAATTACTCCAAATTAATAAATGCTAGAAAGAAGACAGTAATAATATCATTAAGGGCCTGATGCATTCTTACTGAGTTTCATATTCATTTATATTTTTTATGATTTTAAACTTTATCATCATAAGTTTCTTCCTAATAAAAAAGATTCACTTCATTGTCCTTAAATATTCAACACTTAGCAATTGATATTTCAGAACAAAATACAACTTGATAAACGTTATCAGATTTTTAAAATATGTTTCAGCTTCTACTAGGCAGTCAACTGATAGATGATATAGTTGCTTACATTTCAGTAAAATCACTCAGCTGATTATGTGGACGGAAAAACTGGTGGCAAAGCAAGAGAGAATAAATGGACATTAAACATTGCATAAAATGAGGAAGTCAGGCAAACAATGAACACAAGGTATGGTTACTCTGCAACAAAGAGTCCAGTTGAGATTCCAACAGGCGTTTTGATTTTGAAAACATAATACCCTGTCTTAAGTACATAAAGTACCTTGACTTTGGTGACTATCTTTGTGAGTCAACTCTTTTTCCACAGATTTAATAAATTTTAGTATCGTACAGTGCTCTGGTCAGTCTACATATGACAAATTTTGATAATTTATTAGTGGCTCAGAAAGAACCATGAAAATGTATAAGCTCCTGGAAAAGAGATAACTGAATAATAAATAATAGTCATTTCTAGACTTCTCAGAGTTGTACATTGATAACACTGAGTATAGATCAGATTGGGTCGTAATGGCGACTCACTCTTCATATCACCCTGGAGCAGCTGGTCTAGAGTTCCAATTAAATAAGAGACTGCAGTCCTTGCTTCCATGGCGTATCCTGAAGCCCACGTTAAAAACATTCTGCTTCCATTCAGTATGTCACAATTAGAAAACACTGTTTAAAAACACCATGTAGTATAATGCTAATGACTAAAGGTACAGAAGTCAGAACACAGAAATCTCAGTAGACATCACCTTGATCCCAGCTATTACAGTTCTGCACATACACAGTGATATCTTGGACAAGTAATCATTTGCTGTTCCTTTTATTTTTGTAATTATGCTTCACTGTAATATGTTATTTCCTTCTATCAAATTGCAAATCCAGTGCTTTGATGAATCTTCTTACCCTTCTGAACTTGGCTCTTTAGTTCTGCTTGAGTTCTTTCATACTTTCTTCCAGGTTTTCTCTGTGCCAAAAAATAATCTGATTCAAAAGTTCAGTAAGTGCTCCCAAATTAATTTGTGGTAGTTTTAAGTGAATTTAATTTTCTGGAAATTAATTCCTTAATTGCATCTTTATTTACATATTATTGGCTCAGGGAAGCCCCCTTTGTTTTAGTTTCCCTAGTTGTCAACCAATTTCCTATAAATCTTTACTCAAAGTCTTGTAAGGAAATGGTCTGCTTTTCTGGTTTTTGACTTTCTTGGTAGTTGAGATGTCTATTAACCATTGTAGAAAACTCCTGATTTTTTCACCTAATATAGTTCATAATTCTTCAAATATTTCAGTTTTCCTCAGTTGATGAAAGATGGCCATACCATGATTAGTGTGGAACATCCCTCAGCCTTTGAGTTCACCAATTTTAGTTTTACATAAACCAGGTCTCTATATAATTTCAGTCAGTTGCTAAAATGCTTTCTGTCAAGCAATCCAACCATTCAACAAGAGGGAAAAAATAGTCTTGTTTTTGCCAAGTCATTCCAGTCGAAACAGGTGGACTGTATAAAAATATAAAAAAATGCATCTTATGAGATTTTAACCTCTAAAATAATCTGGAAAAGTATGATCTGTCTCTATATACGTTTTCTGAGGAAGAGATTTATTCCAATTATTAGATTCTCAGAATTTTGTACATTTTGTTGTGAAATGTACAACCCCCATTATTAAGTATGAATAAATGAGTTTAATAAATTATAAATAAGTAAAATGATCCCATCTTTATATAATAAGAAATGGCCACAGTGATATTTTTTCCTTTGAATTGTGTCTCTGTAAAAATGTCTGTAATTTGTACTTGTTTGTATTCCTAGGAAGTGAATATTAGAAGTTCAGAGTTAAGGCAGGGGTATAGCTCAGCAGCATAAGTGCCTGGCAAACATAAGGTCTGAGTTCGATTCCTGATACAAAAAAAAAAAAAAAAGAATAGAAATAAATGAAGAATCCATATGATTTTAAAATGTTTTGAGTTTATTTTCATGTTTCTTGATTTTTTATGCTTTCTAATTCCTTCTTATTTTACGAGGTATTTTGCAAAATCCGTTTGTTCAGTCTTCCAGTTCACCAATTCATTTTGAGCTTAATTTTTCTGCTATTTGTATTATTTTAATGTTTTCATAGATACTATTTTCTTATAGTATATTTTCTTTTTCCAGTAGGCTGATTGTGCTGTAAAATCTGTATTTTTGTTTTCTTTATTCCAGTTTTTCTTTTTGAACAAGGATTCATAATCTTATAACAACTTACACGTGATGAAATCAATCTCTGCTCTCCTCCTCCATAGTCACTGCAAGTCTACACACTCAGACAACAGTCCCCAGTGTTGTTCTGATCAATACATTAGCACAGTTTGATCTAAATGTAGGTATACCATGTAATATTTGTCTCTGAGAAAATCAAAATTTTAATATGCAAATTTTACTTATAATACAGAAATGGAGAAAACTACAGTAAGCACACAACCTAACTATAAAATGTAAACAGTAGTTTCTAGATACTATATTAATGTCAGTGTTTAAAACAGCCTCATAAGAAGGTTTTATTTATGTTTGTACTCGTGTCCTCCTTGTCTTATAACTCACAAGCCTATTGACAACCTAAGATTTTGAAGGTTTAGTCCTGAAGAAGTGGTTGAATCGCTAAAAAAGAAACAATTGGCCTCTACTGGACATGGAAAGCATTCATAATATTTTCAATTTTAAATTTCATACCAATGAGAAACATTAAAAATAATTATATATATATATATATATAGGTATATTTCTATACTGAATTATAAATGTGTAACATTGTCAACACAATTTGAATGTTAACATTTTGCTGAGTTATTTTCCCATTAAATAGCTACTATGTCAACTTGTAAAATATTTTATAACATCTTTAAAGTAATTCACTTGCTCTTTCAACAGCTCACTCTTTTTTTCCCAGATTTTTAAAAACTCCTCATAACTAAATTTTTTGATCCCTAATGTTATAGCAAAGGACCAGGCTTTCATCGGTAAGTTTTTGTACAAATCACAGTTCTAGATATCATAAGTAAATTAATTTGAAAAGCAAGATAGTCTTTACTATGTTGACCATGAAAAGTGGATATGATCTAGATATTTTAAATTCCCCAATCCCTAGTGTCAGTCCCCTCTTTAAATGAAAACGTAGTACTTTGTTCCTCAGAAAGTCATGGATGAAATCATATCACACTTTTAGAATTCTGTCAAATTAATTTTATTGCATGATTTATCACAGAAATATCTCCATTCTGAGCATGTGTACCCAATTATTCTCCATGTTATAAATAGGTGAGGAAAATATCCTAAAACAGAGGACACAGCCTTCATGACATTATAACATACATAACACAGGGTGACTAAATGTCTGATATAAACTTTTTGGACTCACTTGAAATCTCACTCTAGAAACTAACTTTAGAAACAAACCATTTATTTTTTACTTATATAAATCAATATGTATGTACTTATATGCATACACATAAATATGAAACAAAATTATCTAGTACTGAGTAGGAGTGAAAAAATGGTTAAAATTGCATAACACTTTCTTTAATAATGCAATGTTTAGGGCACAAACAAAAAGTCAGTGCGTTTATTGACTCCACAGAGCCAGATACTCAAGCATATACTTTAAAACAAAGAGGTTGCTCAACATGACTGGCATGGCACTGCAAGAATCTATGTGTTCCGATTCAATACTTATATGCAGACTAGGCAGCACTAGGCTTATTTTTAAAATAGCTTTATAAAAGAAATACTTCTGGCAAAGAAATGCATATTTGCTTAAAATCTTTTAAAATTACATTGAAACAATATCAAAACCTGTTTTCCGAAAAGAGACTATCAGTGGAAACCCTATCTTGAAATGCCTAGTTCATGATTCACTGTACTATCTTATGAGGTCTGAAGAAGGACCTGGTTGATATAAAGACTCACAGCACATGGGGGATTCCCTGTCCCCTGGCCCTGATCACAATTTAGATACACTTCTTGATCGGTTGTTTGATGAAGTGGATCCCCTTGAAAGTAGCTATCCACCTTACAATTTTCCATAATAAAGAGTTCTCCAATAACCATTATTTGTAAATTGAAATGCATCTATCATTCAGAAAGTATTTCTTAAAAAATATAAACAAATACACCTGCATATTTTGTATAAGTATATGTAACATTAGTACACCGACTGTTAATGGCAGGCTACTATATTATGGTTCTCTGTGTCAAATTTCTTAGAAATTGAAACAAAAACATTTCTGAGTTACTCAGCTGGTTTGTTAGTTGACTTTAAATTATGTAATAAAATAGGACAAAATATCTTTTCATGAATACATGGATCCAGTATGAAAAAGTAAACTATACAATGCACAAGGTTAGAGAACACCAGAGTGTGTCAGAATAGTTACCAGAGTGAAAAATATTCCAGTACAAAAAAGGGAAGAACTCTATATACCCAGTTAAAGTGTGTTTCAATAAAGATACAGTTCTCTCTCACTCTTGGTAAAAATTAATCAATAATGGCACTACTTTTTAGCATTTCAAAAAGATTCTGAGAAATTAGATTAGAACAAAAGATAAGGCTTTTATCACTGAGTTTTTGGATAAATCACAGCTCTAGATATAATAAATAAATTAATTTATAACACTGATAATCTTCACTGTGTTGAATACAGAAAGTGAATATGATGTAGACATTTTTAATTTTCTCACTGGCCAATATCAGCAAGTGTCTCCTTGTAACTTTCCAATTAACATGGCCAATAACATACATGGAGATGATTTGTAATTTGAGTTTTTCTTCTGTTTTTTCTCAACTAGCTACAAGCTAAACTCTAAAATTTACACTGGAATATACAATTCCAATTTTCAAAAAATCTTCCTGGAAAAGTGGTAGTCAATTTTTTGTGTGTATGTCTATAATATTGATGCAAGGTCCAAATGGTCCTATGAAGAGAGACACAGTATCTTTTAATCAGCTGGCATTGAAATTTCACTTTTCTTAGCTGCATTCTAATAGTTTGGCCAAGTCATTCTGTAATTCTTTTCAAATATCTTTCCATGTGGGATTTGTAAGAGTGTTTGGTTATTGAGAAAAGCTACCTGTTCATTATCACTTTTCTCCGGAGTTGCTCTAAGGTATACAGTTATCCCTCCTGATATTTGTTTTGAATTTCTACCTTTTACAATTTCTGAATTGAGGAGTCCCTCTATTCTTGTAGTTGTCTGGAATTTAATCTTTAGACTGTCTTAGACTTGGTGACCTCTTCTTGATTTTCTGTCTTCCAGAGATTCTTTATGGATTCTGAGCCTCACAGATTTCTTTTCTTGATTTTGAATATAGTTGTGAATTGAAAAGATAATTTTATATCACTTCTTAGGAAAAATCATCTTTAAGGAGAAATTCTTAAATTTTTTCCTCTAAATGTTTTTGTAATCCATGACCACTCCTTTAATGTAATAGCACTTTTTACTATGTTACTAAAAGTATACAGATATAATTAAGTCCAAAATAAAGACAAATCAACTGATAAAGCTAAATACACTATGAAAACTTTGCTATTACTGTCTTATAAATACTTTTTCATTTATCAGCCCTTGATAGTACCTGCACATTTGACTCACAGATATATGGGAACTGAGAAAAATACAATTTTAAATTTAAAAGGGAGAACACTCTCTTATGACTTTAAAGGAAAGAATCTTAGCAAACAGAACTTAACTAAAATAATACCTAAAATCCCTGCTTTTAGTCTTTGGGGAAAGATGCATAAAACTGGAGAGAGATGTTAGAAGAAAACTAACTTTCTTAGTGTAGCATGTCTATAATTATTATTTTCTTATCATCATCATCATCATCATCATCCAGGCAGACAATGAAAAGACTATCAGAAAGCCATGCCAGAGGATCACCCTCAACACTCCTTTTTTACCTTTCTATTCTCAGGATAAAAATTTTTCTTTTCTTACTATCCCTTACCAGAATGAGTTAGAAAGAATAGCTGTGACCCAAAGCCCAGGTAGGTAGCTGGGAGAAAAGGAACAAGAAAATGTGGAGCATTTTAGCCACTAGACAAGTGAGTACAGCTCTGCTTAAAGAAGAGAAGGCAGAGAGTCTTTGGGCCAGGACAATATACTAAAAGAAATGAAGCATGGGAGAAGAAATTAGTAGGATGAACTACTGGAGATTTATGACTACTCTCCACTGATCTAAGGAGCCTGCGCTTGGAGTTCCCTGGAGGAGCTGAGCTGTGGGTCTCCATGCTGTGTGTGATGCTTTGAGAGGAATTAGAGACTGTAGGTGGAAAGTCTTTGCTTGTAATTCTTTCTCATGTTCTGCACAATTGAGCTACATGCATGGAGTAGAGTTGGCTAAGGCTGGTTTGGGTTTGTGTTCTTACGACAAAGAGAGGGAAACAGACCACATCTTCCTCCCACCCTGAACATGGTTAGTGACACATGTCTAGGCACTTTCAGTGTGTTAAGTGATGACTGTGGGACTAGCAGGGTAAATCTGTTACTTAGTATGGGCTAGAGAAACAGTGGGACTTAATTTCCACCCATAGCACTTCATCCCCAGTTGTTTCCTCAGCTAACTTTCACTCTTACTTTGTGTCCTACCTGAGGAGTCTCTCCTTCTAAGAAGGCTTCTTCAGATCAGGTAACACTCTTCCTTTTCTCCTCTCCCCCACTGCGTGTGAGATCTTGTAATACCCCTAGCCTAGCAGTCCTTACTCTGCACTGTCATTGCCTGTTCATTGTATGTATTCCCAGCTGCAAACGTGCCAAGGCAAGAACTGTCTCTAGTTTGTGTAGGAACATACTTTAAGTATCTAAGCCCAGGGACAGGGTAAGAACAGACAGGTTTTATTTCTGGTGGTATCTAACATTCAAGTCCTTAATAATAATAATAATAATAAGCCAGTTTAGTTTGTAGAAGCTTCATATATATTAACTACTTTAATTCACACATGAGGTAAGTACTATTTAATTGCAGAATAGAAACTTTGGTATAATTTAGCATACAACATAGGCAATATTTACTACTATAAAAGGTTTCAGTTTTACAGAAGAGCAGACTAAAACACAGAAAGTTTAAATAAATTGTCTAGGGTCACACAGTAAATGCTAAAGCTCTAATGTAGTATGTTTATGATATTAAACATTATATTAGATTGCTTATAACCTGAAGGCATTTTCTACCTCTGGTAATTTGGAAAAATCTATTTTTTTCCCACTTAAAGGAGACCTATTACTCTGGAAGAGTTATAATATAAATATAAGTAAATATCCTCCCAAGGATGACTTCAGAGGTCAGAAAGGAGGCAGGTTTATGAGAACTAGACTTGCATGCCTGAGGAAAATTGTTTTCCGGTAATGAGGCCAAAGGAAATCATTTTCCAAATAAAATGAAAGAAGTGAAACAGGCTTAGGCTTTCTAATGCTGTTCTCTCCAAACAGTGTAGAGGTTGTAGTTTATTTGCTCACCTAATACTGATTCAACCATGCAGCCAATAGCTCTGTGGAATTATATTTGCCCATGATAGTTTCTTTTTTTTTTTTCCTACCAAGAATAGTTGTGGGTAGGCAAAATCTCAAATGGTTTCACTGGTAATTGAATTGTATTGAATCTAGTCCCCCCCTTTTTTTCTGTCAGTTTTGCAGTGAATCTGGGACCATTCATTAGGTTTATGGATAAGGTCTTGCAACAGAAGGCTGAGTCTTGATTTGCCTGTTTCAAACCTTCTTTCAACTGGTTGCTAAGAAAATCAAAAGATTTCACATATATTAAACTATGTTAAGTTAATTTTAGTAGCAGGCCTATAACTAATACAACTCAGAAATTACAAACCTAATGATGTCCATATTTAAACAGTTGAGTTGAACACTGAGCTGAGTTTTGAAAACTGGGCTACTTCTAGTGTGTGAAGGCTTTCCCATCTTAGATGTTGTTAGTTAAAGTAACAGAAAGCTTATTTTTTATTAATATGTGTGTACAATACATAATGTATTAATTCCTTGAGCAGAATAGGTAAGTGTATATAACACATCTTAGTTCCTTTTCCATCTCCTCCCCGCCTCCTATCTGTCGGTGCCCTTCCTTTTCTGTGTATTTTTCAGTGCATTCCTTCCTCAGGTCCTGCATAACTGAACTATAAACCTGAAGTGAAGAGTTGGCTAAAGCTGGTTTGGGTTTGTGCTCTTATGTCAAAGAAAGGGAAACAGACCACATCGGTACATCTGTACATCTGATGTACACGTCACAGTCACATCTTAATTCTTTTTTCTGTCACCTGTGCCTACTCTTCTTCCTCTTCCCTCCATTTCTTGATCCTCTTCCCTTCTAGAATGGTTCATCTCTCTCCTTTTTATTTTTTATGTTGCTCTATATTTATATTTCAGGGTTCCCATATAAGAGAAACCATGAGATATTTAAACTAGTGTATCTGATTTATTTCACTTCATATTATGGTCAAAGTGCATCCATTTTCCTACAAGTGGGATGAATTTATGTTTCTTTATGTCATGTTGCACTCCACTGTGTGAAAATACAATTGCTTTACCCATTCATCTGTTGATGGACATATAGCCTGCTTCCAGGATTTAACTATTATGAATTGTTCTGCTCTAAACAAGGTTATGCATACAATACTGTAATGTGATGTCTTCAACTCTTTTTGGAAGATTCTGATGAAAAATTTTTTTAAAAGTTTCATGTAATTTCTTTGGGTAACATAGCAATTAAGTTTGAGTACAAGGTCTCTAATTTTTCTGAGAAACTTTTAACACTATACGCTCGTCTGTTACTTTCAGTTTCTGTTGAGTTTCAAAATTGTAGCTAGTGGTGGCCCATTTCTGTAATCCTAGCACTCTGGGAGGTACAGGGGAAGATCACAAATGTAAGCTCAGCTTGGGAAATTTAGCAATTTAGTGAGACCCTGTCTCTTAAAAAAAGACTGTTATTGCATTATTATTTCCTACTTTGCTTTAGAATCATGATTCATGAAACTTCAGTAGCTATACTGATGAAAAACAATGTTGTACTCCAGTAAATTTGTGAGACTCTGGGTTAAACCAGATGAAATAGAAATCCTTAAACATACAACAGGTATACTTTGAATTACTTATAAGAAGATTAAATATATATTACTGCATTTTAATGTAATGTTTATTAATGTTTTCCAGAACAGTACACCATGGAAATATATAGAGAATAATAATATTGACCAGAAAATATTAGTGTATATGTATAAGTTAATAAATATACAGGGGTACCTCAGCTCAAGAATGCTTTTGTTTGTGAAAAATTTGGTTTGGAATCAGAAGTGCTTGGCAAAATTTTGTTTTTGATTGCAAACTCTGTCTCAGGTGAAGAACACGCCTGTGGCCATCTGTCCTGTGTGAACATGAGGGTGGTTATCTTTGCCAGAATAGTGCAACAAATTGAATTCATGAGCTGAGGTAACTCTGTGTATGAATTTACGTGTTTTGAGCACCCATAAAATGTGAATGCACATGTAGTCATAGATGTCATTAGCATCAAAGTAGCATAATATTGCAAATTAAAAAGTCATTACACAGTGTTTTTTAATCAATGGAAAGTAAGAATTATGTTACAATAGAATGTTAGGGAATCTTTTGATGCAGAATTGTGTGCTTTTCAGTTTCTTAGCTTCTCTCCACAAGTTTTTATATGGAATCTCTCTGTGTCTGTCTTTTCTCATCTCTCTCTCTCTCTCTCTCTCTCTCTCTCTCTCTCTGATATAATCAATTTACACTGCTTGATGAAGAATTGGAGAAATGGAGGCTTCACTTTCTTTCCCAAAATAATCCCTGAGGAAATTAGGCCCTCAAAGGAACCTGTAGGTCCTCATAGGGTGTGTCTTGGATTCTTCTAATGGATGCTTCATTTGAACAGTAAAAAAGCCAGATTTTTAAAAAGTTGAAATGAGTTTTCAGTGTCTGCAGGTGAACTGGCATCAAAATCAGGATTAGAATCAAGATATTCTAACTTTTAGTAATTTTTCCCTCACCAATGGCTTTTCATTTCCTTTTTTTTTCACATCAAGAATATATAAATTCAGCCTGCAGAAGAGAAGTGAAGTGTAATTCCTCCAGTAGCAGAGGGAAGAGGTTTTGAGCAGGTGGGGTGGGGTACCACTCATTGGCTGGTGGTGGGAAGGGAAACACTGGGTAAATGGGTGCATCTGACCTGGTGGAAGCAGGAATTGAGGACGAACAGTGTGTGTGTGTGTGTGTGTAGGGGGCACACTGATAAACCACTGAGATACCTAACAGACTCTTCTGACACCCCTAACTTCTTATTCTTCAGTGATATCAGAGCTCGTAGCTAAAAATGAAATGAGTTTTTAAAAAAAGTTATTAAAGGAATTATTTTTTGTGCAAGAACAAAGTAGCAAGATTCATCTTTTAAAAAATTTAATAGAGAGTAAAGAGCTCTTGTAAACCATATCCAATAGCTGGCATCAGTTACTCACATCGGAGCAGAAAGAATCCAGGCCCTGGTCGGCAGGGCACAAGCTTCTAGAACTCGGGCCAATATGGCCCTTTTCCATGATTTCAATTCAGCCCTTTTCAGCGATATCAGTTAATACCACCAGGCTCTGGGAGAGAGGAGGTAGCATTATTCAGAGCAGTAAATCTCTCATTCGAATGCTCAACTGTATGAGAAGACATATTAAAATATGCCTTATTAGTAGCAAAATCATGCCTTTGTTCTTATCAACTGTTGCAAAATCACTCACACAAAGTTGAAAATTAATTTGGTTTATCCTTGGTAGGCACATAAGACATTTTAAAAAGGGTAACAGCTTGTGTTCATTAGAGGTATATTTCTTGACTGACTAATTTTTAAGTTATATTTTGATTAGATTGTTTCTGTGCATTCTAGAAGTCTATGTTGAGTACCAGGGAAATCTGCCTAAAATTCTGAAAATAAAAATTTACTTATTTTTTTGGGGGGTGATGATAGGGGATCCAGACACTGTAAGGGAGTTATAGTACTGTATCTCAGACCCACTAGTGTTGGTGTATATCATTGGTCTATTGTTTTTTTTTTTCATCGCTAATAGGTCAGGTGTAGAAGTTCCATGTGACTCTAAAGTCTCTTCTCTTCAGATCCAGAGATAAATCAATGATTTATAATATGTCCTGGCGTAAACAGGCAGATAGGTTAATCACATTTTTGTGTGTGGAACAAACTAGGAAATACAGAAAGAAGCAACATAATAGAAAATTTCATAGGTTGTGGTTGAATCCATAATTCAGGAATCAAGCTAAAATTTGAATCAAGAAGAGAGTCTAAAAGGAGAAGCATAAAAGAATATATGAAGATTAGACAATAACCAAATAATAGCATGGGATAGAAAAAGAAAACAAGAATATTAATGATACATCACTACCTCCAGTCTGGCAACAAAGATAATGCTTTATCATGCATTGCATTTTGTAGAGTGAACCATTCATTATATGTCTGGCCATATTTATAGGCTTTACATTCAGCTGAAAATGGAGATTCTGTACCCTGGCTCTGCTACGGATCAATCCTGCTCTAGATGTTTGACTCTTCCTGATGTTTAAGGAATTGGTACTTGCATGGTGTACCATTTTGCCATCTGCAGTATATTTGGGGGACAATTAAACATTTTTCCTGTAAATAGAAGATGCCAACTAAGTTAGATTCCTTAAACATGGAGAATATTTCCTAAAACGAATTTCTATGGGCTTTTCTGGGGGAGGGATGGGTAACTGTGTGTTCTTACCTTTCTAATGTTCTGTGACATTGGACTTTCTGAAACCTTACATTTTTTAATGATGTGCATCAATCAGTGCTTTTTCATGTAAATATTTTTTTACCGCATTATAAACTTTAGTGTTTCACTTAAACTGTTGATTTGTATTTCTTACTCAGAAAACAAACCATGTAGTTTACTTCAGTCAAATCTAATAATAACCCTAATACCATCCTTGCCAAAATGTCCATTAAAGACATATGTCTTGACTCATTGATTCCAATAATAGGGGGAAAAAACCCAGTCTTTCCCAGAAGCTGGAGTTTTGATGTTGCTTTTGAAGAGCAGATGAGAGAGAAGAAAGGATCTCGGTCCAAATATTTATATAGTTTGAGGACCATAGGAGATAAGATCCAGGCAGGATTCTATATTCTCCAGTAATGCAGGAGTTAGGAGTTGTATGTTTGTTTAGACAGTGTGGCACAGAAGGATGAGACCACAGAATAAAAAAAAAAAAAGCTAAGTAAGGAGCAGGATATTGTGGGAGAAAAACAAAACTAAAACAAATCTCAGACTAAGAACAGTATTATAATCCCCAAATTTATAAGATCTTCAGTACTTCATGAAAGAGGGAAACTAGCTGAAATACAGTTTCTTTGTTTTCTCATTAAAAAATGAAATTTTTTTGCTTGTTCTGAGGTGAATGTATTATGAGGTTTTTATATAGGCAGCACTGAATGAAATTATTCATCTCAAAATATGGACTGAATACCATACATCTAGAAATAAAATAAAATGTAAAATCGTGCACTGTGATAAATTATTTTAATGTGTATTTTTATAGGGTATACATCCAGTTGTTTTAAATTGACCTTTGGTGGCAGCCTAATGTTTAAATAGTTAGGTAAAGATAGTTTGTGGAGGGTTAGAATGGACATTGAGTGATATGTTCAAGATACATGTCTATCATGTTGCTTCTCTGAGTACATTATAAAACTCATTCCCCGTCAGATCCTGGTAGAGCTTACCTATCATTCCAGTACTCAGGAGGCTGAGACAGGATGACTGCCAAGAGTGGGAGGCCAGCCTATGAGGTGAATTTGAGGTCAGCATGAACTACATAGCAAGACCCCGTTTCAAAAAGAAAACAAACAATTTTTAAAAAAATAATAACACCATATTTCCTTCTCATATCAATCAGTCTGAATTTAAAACTCAGTTGATGAGAATGGAAGTAATTGGAAAAACCATTTTAGTTTTGAGTCAGAGCAAGCCAGAGGATTTGGTGGATAAACATGAATGAGAGTATGAGAGTGGAGGATTTAACAGCCTGGTGACTCACATTGCCCTCATCTGGCCCTCTTTCTTTCTAAAGAGAACTGAATTTAGAGACATCACAGCAGACTGAAAGCAACAGCAGTGTTCACAAGACACTCACAAGAACTGTAGAAATAGCCACCCACCTACCCACCCCCCAAAAAAACCAAAAACAACAAACAAAAAAACACCAGACCCAGGTGAGCAACTTGAAGAAACCCACCAGATGAATTCTAGTATGAGAACTGTTTATAGAAACAAGTAGGATCATATCCTGATCAGGGAAGAGCATACAGCTCAGGTCTAGAGAATGACCATCTGAGGGGAGGGATTAACGCCCTGAAGGAAAAGCCCTTCCCACAGGAGAGAGAGCTCAGAAAGCCAGATACCCACAGGAGAGGGCCTCTTCCGATCAGGGCTGCAAGGAAAACCCAAGCCAGGGCATCACTCCGAGGGCAAAGAATGGCTTAGGACTGATGAGGCCCAGGGACAGAGAGGAACAAAGAACCTAGTCTAAGTAAGGGACTGGAACCCAGGAACTAAGTGGCCTGTGACATGGTGAGACTTGCAGTGTTGTGAGCACTGCTGGCAATGGAGTAAGGTGGGGTGGGCGCTCTCCCACTGTCGCCCACATACCACCCCCCTCTGCGCCGTGGTATCCCACCCACATCCTATCCTCCAAATATTGAGCAGAACTTAGCACCTGGTGGGATTCACTCCAGTGCCCCCAAAGCTCCCTCCCACTGGCGTCCAAAGGTCACTGCATTTCAAGCAGAAAGGCCCTCAGCTTTAAAGACCATAGAATCCTCCTCAGGCTGGAAGGAGACTATTTGGGAGGCACAGACAGAGCATTTGTAATGGGTAGAAGGTTAGAGTTTGGACTAAGGGGAAGATCACACCGGATAAATTCAGACTGGAGAATATAAAGACTGAGAGGACTTAACTTTTGTGCATTTATAAGTATTATTTTTCTTTATTCTTTTCTTTTTCCATTCTCATCTTGTACAAGTACATGTGTGTTTATTCTGGGTGTAAAATATCACCAAAGTGTTACCCCTTTTATTTTTCACTTGTGCAGGTTTTTTCTTCTTCCTTTTCTTTGAACTATTTTTTCCTTTTCTTCTTCTTTTCTCTTCCCCCATTTCCTACATCCCAATTTTCCAAATCTAAATAGATAATTAAAATAACCAGATAAATGAGCAAATAGGACACTATATGACCATAACCAGAAAAATAACTCTTTATGATATATCATAGTCACTCTATCAGAACTTCAGTATTAATGGAGAATACTAAGTCCATTACAATAATAGCAGATTTGTTACTACAAACCTAAAAGGCCAGAACAGCTTGGAATAAAGTTTTTCAAGCAATAAAAGACAACAGTTGTCAATCCAAGTTACAATGCCTGGTAAAACTATCCTTCAAATTTTCTGGAGACTATCAACAACAAAGAGAAATTACAAAATTCATCACCACTAAATCAGCCTTGCAGTAAGTACTTAAGAGAATCCTGGACAGAGAAATTGAGACTCACACTGTTAAAGAACTCAAAGGAAAGAATATATTTAACTGGGAGAGTGTTTAAACAAAAGAAAAAAATAAAGGAATCTGTACTGGAAAACTGATGCAATGAAAAGATACAATAATAGTAACAACAACACTCAATGTAAATAGCTTTAACTCTTCAATAAAAAAGCAAAGACTGACAGACTGTATAAAAAAACAAAATCCAACTATATGTTACCTGTAAGAAAAACACTTCATACACACACACAAAAAAATAAATTAAGTTAAATGCATATGCTTGCATTTTGATTGCAAATCAATTCTAAAACCAGAATTGTGGAAAGAATTACTCAGCCTCATAAAGCAACCTAGTAGATATGAAAGAACAGGCATTCATAAATCCAATCACAGTAGGATTTCTGTACCTCACTCTCATGAATAGACAGGTCAGTCAGACAACAAATATTAGAGTCAAATGCCATCATCAAACAAATGGACTTAGCACATCTGCAAAGTATTGTAGCCAAAGATGGAGTTCATGTTTTTCTCAGAAGTGCATGGAACTGCCTCTAAAACAGAATATAACATACCGTAGGCTATAAAGAATGCACAAATAAATAAAAAAGAATTAAAATCATCTCTTGCATACTATCAAGAGTGGAATGAGACTAGAAATCAACAGCAAAAGAAATCACAGGAACTATGAAAACTCATGGAGATTAAATAATACGCTCTTAAATAACTAATGATTCACAATTAGAATCAGAAAAGAAATTAAACTGTTCCTAGAGACAAATGAGAATGGAGGTACAACATACTGATTCCTATGGAACATAATGAAAGCAGCTCTCAGAGGGACTTAACTTTTTTTTTTTTAAAGAACAGCTCCAAATCAATAACCCAAAAATGAATCTGTAGGTTGTAGAAAATCAAGACCAGTCCAAATCCAAACTTGTAGCAGAGCAGAAATTAAGACTAAGAAAATAATACAAAAGATCAAAGAGTTAGTTCCTTGACAGGATAAACAAGTTTGACAAACTTTTAACCAAACTTACTGGAAGAAGGAAAGAAAAGAATCATATCAATGCAGTTACAAATTATGAAATCACAATGGACACCATTAAATCCAGAGTACTATAAGAAACTACTTTTAAAAATTCATATTCTAATGAATTGGAGATTCTAGAAGAAATGGACAAATTCCTAGACAGATACATTACCAAAACTATGAAATATGGGTAGTAATAATACTCCTACCAACTGAGGAAAGTCCAAGATCTGAAGGATTCACCCCTGAATTTCATCAAAATTTCAGGGAAGAATTGATGTCAGTATTTCTTCCATGAAGCTGAAAATGAAGGAACACTCTTGAACTCATTCACTGGAGCCAGCATTACCCTGATATAAAAACCAGATGAGGTGTCAGGTTACTTTTCCCTCGTTGTTGAGACAAAACACCTGATACCCAAAATGAGGCAAGGGAAGGTTTATTTCTTACTGTTTGGAGGTTTCAGTCCACACTGTTTGGAGGTTTCAGTCCATACTTGGTTCCAAGACAGGGTGGCATGGCGGGGCAGCTGTTCATGGCCACCACAAACAGCAAGCACCAACAGAGCAAAACAGAGAAAGGCAGCCTTCTTTCCCGTCCTTACACTGTATTTTGACTCCACCCCTGGGCAGGTGCCCCACTCACATCACCAATCCCAGTGCTAGACAACAAATCATTCACAAATGCTAGATTCAGCCATGTCCATGATTGCATGAAGCTTGGGGGAGGGAGGTCACCCGAGCACAAACCATAGCATGAGGATTCAATTAAAAAGGAGAAACTCAGGCCAAATTTTTAAAATAAACATAGTGCAAAAATCTTCAGCAAGACACTTGCAAACACTGTAAGGAATCCTTAAGTTTATACATCATGACCAAGTTGGCTTTGTTTCAGACATGCAAATATGGTTCAACATACCTACCCAAATAAATGCAATACAACACTAAAAAGAAATAAAGATAAAACATAATCATTCTAATACATGCAGAAAAAGCCTTTGACAAAATTCAAATCCATTTATAATCATAACTCTGATAAAATGGGCATAAAGGACCTTACCTCAAACAATGAAGGCCATTTTTGACAAACCCACTACTGATATGTGATGAAAGAATTCTCTCTAAAATTGAGCATATATAAGAATGTTGAATGTTACCATTCCTCTTTAACATAATACTTGAAACTTTAGCCAGAGAAATTATACAAGAGAATAAAATAACATGGATATTAAGAGGACAGGAAGAAGTCAATCCATCCTTATTTGCAAGTGCTGAAGTCCTTTTTATAAAAGACCCTGAAAAACACCAGAAATCTCTTAGAACTAATAAATTCCACAAAGCTGTGGGTTCACAACTGAAGACACAAAAAATTAATAGCATTCATGTATACCAACAACAAACCTACTGAGAAAGAAATCAGGGAAAAAGTCCTATTCAAGATAGCTTTGAGAAGTATCTCAAAATTAACCTAACTAAAGAAGTGAAAGAACTTCATAACAAAAACCATAGTACTCTGACAAAAAATTTTTTTTCAGAAAATGGAAAGACACTGTCTGTACTTCAATAGTAAGAACTGGAATTTCCCAATGGCCATATTACCAACACTGATATATAGATTTAATGCAGTTTCAATCAAAATACTAACAACATTCTTCAGAGAAATAGGAAAACATTCTAAAATTTTTATGGAACCAGAATAGACCCAGAATATCCAAACCAATCCTGAGCAAAATGAGCAAAGCTGGACGTATTGAACCTCAGATTTCAAGTTATACTTCAAAGCTTCAATAATAAAAGCAACATATTTCTGGTGGAAAAACAGAAATATGACCAATGGAACAGAGTTGAGGATTCAGAAACAATCCCATGTACTGGTCATCTTATTTTTTGAGAAAGGAGGAAAAAACGTGCAGAAAAGATAGCTTCTTTAATGAATGGTGCTGGCAAAACTTGATTATTTCCATGCAGAAAAATGAATCTAGACCTATATTTCCTAACCTGTAATACAGTAAAGTTGAAATGAATGAAGACCTAGGTATTAAAACAGGAAGACTGGATGTGTCAGGTTGGAATAGGTAATACTATCAAAGACATAGACATAGACAGGGAGTTTTTGAACAGACCTCTAATTGCATAAGAAAAATTACAAATGGAATTATATTCAATCCAAAAGCTTCTGCCCAGCAAAGGAAATAAGCAAGAGACTAAAGAAACAATCTATAGAATGGAGAAAAAATTTCCTGCTACTCTCTGTGGCCCAATAATTAGAATACATAAAGAAAAAAATATGACAAAAGAAGAATAAAGATATATTATGTACAGGTACAAATTCCCTATGACGAATATGATCAACATGTATGACAAATATGTACTAGCAAAAAAGTAAAATTAAAAATATTTTTGAAAAAGAAAATTTTAAAGGGTATACAAATTAGAACCAAAAAATAAAAATACCAATTAAAATGGGCAATTTAAATGAATAGACACTTAAAAAAAGAAAGTGATCTAAATGTTCAAAAGATACATGATGAAAGTTCAGCATCAGCTTTGGTCATTAGGGAGCTGCAAATCAAAACAGCACAGAATTCCACCTTACCCCAGGAAAAATGGCTATTATCAAGGACTCCAAAAACAACAAATGCTGAGGAGGTTTTTGGGGAAAAGGAAACTTCTACAGTGTTGGTGGGAATGTAAACTAGTATGACCACTATGAAAATTAGTATGAAATTCCATTGGACCCAGGTATTCCTCTCTTGTATTTCTTTCTGAAAGAGTTAATATTATAGTGTCACATGAGGATCTATGTTTGCAGCAGCACAATTCACAATACCTAGATTACATAAGTAGCCAAAATGTTCAACAGCAGATGAGTGAATAAAGAAGATAGGGTCTATGTACGCAATGGAGTGCTACTTAACCATAAAGAGGGACAAATTTGAGACATGTAGGAAAAAGGATGAATCTTAATATCATAGTACTAAGTGAAATTAATCAGACACTGAAAGATACACAGTGCCTGGATTCTCTCACATGAGAAATCCAACACATAAATAACTTAGCAAAATGAAAAGAGATTATAGGAAAGAGTGAGGTAGACTCTGTGAGAAGAGTGGAGGGGACCCTGAAAAAGTGAAAATAGAAATAAAAACATTGATGATGCAATCAGTACTTGGAACAATTCCCCAAGATAAATGTGATTATTATTTGTCACAAACATATTTCCAACAGTAAAAAAGTGAATCATTGTAGTGTAAAAGGTTTAACCTAATAGAATTAATTTTATTTGAATCAAATTTTAATTGATACAGAAAACATATAGAATGTATATATTAGTTGAGTAAGATGATGTTTTAATACATGTATGAATTCATAGTATTTGTGTTATTTCTATAGTGTGAAGACTTTCATAGTCATTTTTTCTAGCTTTGTGAAGTTTATAGAACAGTATTGTTTTCTATGGTTATTCTACTTTGCAATAACCTAGCTCAACTGGTTGCTCCTTTCTCTAATTTAATTTCCATTGATTGACTTTTCTCTTCTCTTTCCTCTCCACTGTTATCCCTAGTCTCTTGTGACCACAATTCTATTTTTCACTTCTGTAAGGTTAAGCTCTTTACATTATCCATATAAGTAAGGTCACGCAATGCTTGTCTTTTCATGTCTGCTTCATTTCACTTAACATAATGATCTTTGGTCCCATGCATCTTGCCTCAAAAGATGTGATTTCATTCCTTTTAAATTTTAAATCATTTTGTTACTAGAAACATTACATTATGAATATATAACACTTTTAAAAATTCACATATGAATTTTAAAATTCATATGTTAATAAGCATCCAAGTGGATTCCTTATCTTGGCTATTATGAATAATGTTAAACATACAAAGGCAGAAATGTCTTTAAAATACCAATTTCATTTTCTCTGTATATATACCCAGGAGAGGGGTTGCAGAATAATATTGTAGTTCTATTTATAAGGTTTTGGGAATTTCTACACTGTTTCTCATAACGGGTGGTACCAATTTACATTCCCACCAACAGTGTACAATGTCTTCTCTCTTCTTGTTTTTCCTATCAGAGCTTTGTCTTGGTGGTTAAATGAGGTGTTGAACATATAAAAACAATGAAAATTGGAAATATTCATAATATTCTCCTCCCAAACTTCCACTTTCCTATTTTCCTTCTCTTAAATCGAAAATCTCTCATCATTTTCTCCCTCTGTCTCATGATTTATAGCATGTTAGACACCAAAATCTTTGTTCTGCTATGTTTCTAATTTTCAAGTTTGGCTCTATTCTGTCTTAGCCACTGTGTTAGTTTATGACTCAATTATTTTTCAACTGGTTTATTGTAAAAGTCTTCACGATTGTGTCCAATATTCTATTTAAGTTTTCATGTGGTTCTAGTGTTTTTCTAAAATGCCAATACTGTTTCTAACCCTTCAACATCTCTTTTAAATCCTCTATAAATAGCATTGGAGATGATGTTTTATATAACCCAAGCATAACCTATAATCCTAGATATAGATATAGTTGGAAATTCTCATATTTAAATACACATTTTTATTTTCTGTTTCTTTTGTCCTTTGTCTTGTGTTTTCATTTCTAATTTTTTCTTGAATACTTCTGCAGTGCTATCCAATTCTTTTTCTACTCCTCCTTATCTTTCAAAAGTAAGCTCCAGTAACTTTCTTATAGTCTTGCGTATTGGGCTAGATTTTCCTAGCCTCCCCTTTGGAAGCAGGCAACTGTACTTTAGGTGTACAGTAATGGTCTGGAGAACATTGGTAAAATGAAGTGAATAGAGGCAAGCGCTATGCTAATCAGCTTCCAGTCTTCCTAACAATTACTGAACATAGTTATATATAAATAAAATGTTTACTTGACTTGTTTTGGAAATTTTAGTCTGTAACTAACTGGGCCTGTTGCTCTAGGACTTTGGGAAGGAACCATATCATGAGGGGAGTAAGTGATGGACAAAATTGCTTTCTGTGGCTAGGAAGCAAAAGAGAAAAATGAAGGAGCTGGGATTCTACAGGTCCCTTCTTGGGTACAATCTCAATTGTACCCAAGACCTCTCGATAGGGTTTACCTCTTTTTTTTTAATTTTAAAGAGAAAAAAAAGCAAAACACAAAAGGGAAGAAACAATACAGAATTAAAAAAAATAAACAGTAAGAAATCACTAGTTGATAAATTACATATTGTCTTCTTAGATATAGTTGTTCAAGTTACAAAATTAAAGCATATAAAGTAGACAGTCAAACAGTAAGTCTGCAAACAGTTCTGTTCAGTGATTCAACAAAACTTAGCAACATGGTTATCAATCCTACACACTTAAACATACATGCATTCTTTAGAGCATACATATATCCTTTAGGGTGCTTTCTTTTCCTCCTTTTATTTTTTATTTATTTATTTTAATTTTTTATTATTTTAAAGGTAGCAAAATACAACAGAACAAGATGCAACAAAGCCAACTGAGACAGTGCAGTGATATTGGTACAGAAACCCTCAACAGGTTATTGGCATAACAGTAATAGGCACCATAGTATATCCCATTATCTTCACAACAGTTGTTCTTTCAATCAGGTATAGCCAAATCGAAGGAAATGCAGGACATTCTAGAACTTAACAAAACAGAATATTGACTAGAGCGATACCATTAATCAGAACAAAGCAAAATTGTGATAACAATATTTGCCTTCAAAGAGGTGGTAGAAGGAAATACCCCCTATTTGCTACATTGCATATGGTCAACCTCTCAAGAGATGTCTAGATCTCTGGCTCCCACTTGAGAATGGGGAGGTGTGTTTGATTCTCAACCCACATGCCAGTAGGTTCATGAGAGCCACTGGGTGATTCTTCTCCTGACTCATGCCAGGGACACTTACTGAGAGAGCGGGCAAATTGCCTTTGTGTGCTGCCCCCTGAGTCCCTCCATGGTCAGATCTCAGGGTTTACCTCTTAACTAAGGCTTCTAAAGCTACCCTGGAGTCCATGTCTTTAATACATGGTCATTTTGGGGGATGCCCATGCGGCGCCCTTTTCTGTCCATGCCGCGTCCTAGTCCATCCACGCCTTGTGACAATCGCTTCTCCAGGAAAAGGACACCGCATGTGGGAATTGGGCGTGG
>PVLA01011905.1:0-48844 GCA_004027455.1 Hydrochoerus hydrochaeris | reverse complement strand
AGGAAGACCTGGTCTTTCCTTTGTCACATTCTCTAGCACACACTGATTGAGGGATTCCCAGGCACTTTTAAACAGCTGAGGAGGCAGATATGTTTGTCCTGATGGAGGGAGTGAAGCCCAGTGTTGAGAACATGTTGCTATTAGGGATACATATATAAATAGGTACCTGAGGACTTGTTGTGGTTGATACATTATGTCAACTTCAGCAGTTTAGAAGTTTAACTAAGAGACTCAGCAGGAAGCCAGGGTTTTTACTTTGTAATAGCCTCTTCTTCTGGAAGAGGAAGGCAAGGAGATTTTGTGAGTACTATACCTGCCTGGGGCTCGGAGTGGGGTTGTGGGGGGGTGGCCTGTGTACAATATAAGGGAGGCTTGCTCTCCCCAACTTTTGCTCTAGCTGCTTCCTTGAAGTGTTGCCCCTGTGCCATGGAGCCAGCTGATTATGGATTGAAACCTCCACAAACAGTGAGCTAAATAAACCTTTTCTTCCTTCATTTTGGGTATCAGGTATTTTGTTCCAGCAATGAGAGAAAAGTAACCAAGACAGAGCTTAAATACAATGGAAATTTATTTCTCACTGCACTTTCTTGCTTGTTTAAATGTCCACCTTCCACTGCAGAGGTAGCTGGGAAATGTAATGTATTGTGGACCCAAGAGGAAGAGCCAGTCAGTTTTTGACATGACCATCAGGAGGTGAGAAATACACAGGTAGGCTTGGAGTTGGAAAGCAACAAGAACACAGGCAGTTTGGTGATGCTGAAAAGCAGAGAGGGGTGGGAATTAGAGAGGTGAGCAGGAACTAGACTACAATATACCATTTTGGGAGCTCCTACTATGTGCTAGCCTACATGCTTCATAATTTACATGTACAATCTCTGTGATATTAGAGTGTCTGCCCTGTGGAAGAAGAGGTAGGAGATATTCTACTTTTATTTGTTTCAGTTTATAAATCCATTCGCTAACAGGTCTGCAGAGCTTTGTTTGCAAAATACTTGTGTATTCACAGTATTTCATTCTTAAAAGTGGTGAGGAAAATGGCACCATTGCTCCCTTTCCACTGGAGTAAAATGAGGCTCTGAGAGGTTAAAGAACTTGTCCGAGGTCAGATAGACCCACTTTGTTCTCTGAAATGAACAACTTGATTGTTCAGATTGACTTTGAACTCCAGAGATCCTCTTGTCCCAGCCTCCTAAGCAGCTGGGACTGTGGGTGTCCTTCTCCAGTGTCCAAATTGGCCTCCTTCAAACTTGTTCAGAATTATCTAAAGTTGGTGGCCTCAGGGTAGCAGGGAGGATCAGAAAGTCATGAGTTCATTGTTCTTGGGGTTGTACCTGGTCTTAGGTGGAAAAAAGACTCCATTTTTAGAAAGAGGATCCAGGAGCTTGTGCATCCTTCTCTGAGCCCGGAATGACCCACCTGAAGGCCTTAGAACTTTCCTGCCATCCCCATTCTTACCTCCTCCGCAGGAGCTAGGGAGCTAAGCAGATGCTGCAGGCCAGGCTGGACTCCATCAGGCCTAGGCACAGAGCCTGGGGCTCATGGAAAAATGATAATTGAAACCAGAAGGAATAAATGAACCTTGGACGGGAGAATATATTTTAATATATATTAATATATTCACCCTAAACCAAAACAGTCATAAAATACACTTTCAATATTTTTAACTAAGGATTTACCAAGGCAAGTGCCTAGTCTATGAAGTCATATTGAGTTATTGTGTAAGACTGAGGAGGTTGGGGCTGGGGTTTTAGCTCAGTGGCATAAGCACCTGCCTTGCAAGTACGTGGTCATGAGTTTGATCCTCAGTACTGATAAAAAAAAAAAAAAGAGTGAGGTGGTGAAGGTGTGTGTGTGTGTGTGTGTTTTCAGGCAGAGACTGAGGACCCAGGACTTCAGGATCTCAGCTGCTTAGCTCTTAGACTTAAGCTTATACTTAGGGTCCCATAGCTCATCTTGCTGCACTCCATGTACCATGACACTATAAGACTTGGGCCCACTGTAATGACAAATTTTGTGTCTCTCCCTTCCCTGGCATCTCTACAGCCCTGAAATCCCACTTGTGTGGGAGCTGGGCACAGGACAGCAGGACTAATCCTTGAAATAGCTCAAGGAAGATTATCCCAGCCTCTCTCAGCACCAGCACATGGCTGGGTTCATTCCCAGGAAGGTTGGGGGTGGCTAGAGGTGGGTGCCTGACCAGAGTGGGCAATTCAGAAAGTGGACAACCAACGGAAGGTTCTGGTAGCCAACAGCAAAGAAGGAATCCTAACAGGCAAGGCCAAGTCTCAGAGGTAAGGTTATGAAAATCTAGCCAAAAATCTGAAGCTTGAAAAAACCAGCCTGAGGGAAAAAATTTAAATCATAAAAATTAAAAGTATGAAATGATCCCTTAAGGTGCTTATTTAACAACCAAATCATCCCAACACAATGAACCGTATGTGTAAAGCCTCCCCCTCACAAGTAACCACACTACCATCCATTCTCTCGTCTTGTTTGAGCTCCTCAAAGCACCCCACCTTTTCAGGAGTTGTTATGAAGAAAATCACTTCTCATTTTGCGCAGGGTATGCCTCCTTGATTTTAAAGTCTGAATCTGATTGAACTGTAAGTAAGTAATGCAAATTGGGGCTTGGTACACTGAGGTTTATGCAGAGTTGGTATTCTGAGGAGGACAGGAGAAGCTAATGGCAGAGGGGCTGGGGATTGGGTAACTTTGGGTGATTGGAGGAAGCCAAGTCCCAGTGGTGGAACTGGGGCTGAGGCCTTAAAAAGAGGTCTAATATATGGGGCCACCAGTTACAAGTGGGTGCTGAACATTTGAAATGTGGCTTGTGTGTGACTGAGACCCTGGATTATTAATTTAATTTTAACTAATTTAAAAGTGAATTTTAAAAGGGATGCTACACAAAGTTATAGAATTATTTAAGTATGTATGAGAAAACTTGGATTGTGAATCCACTTTTTCAATGTAAATCCCATGAAATCTAAATACAAACCACATATTTTCAACCTACACAATTTAAAGGAGGAAACATTTGTTTTCACTCATGGTTTCCTCCTTTAAACTATGTATGCTGACTATTTTGTCTGAGCAACAGACCAGTAACTGATATAGATCCTAAGGTCTTATTGCCATGAAATGAACAGATCTCCATCACATGCTCCCTAAGCACTGTGCTACCACAGGGCTAAAGGAGCCAAGCAACCAGGCACTCAAGTCTCTAAAATTATGGCAACAAACAAACCTTTTCTACTTTTAAGGTATTTATCTCAGGTATTTGTCAAAACAGCAAAAAGCTGACTAATGCACCATTACTGGGCTATAAATTTCTCCAGCATAAGGACCGTTTCTTATTTTTTGCTTATATTTCCTGTATTAGCACCATGCTAAACTCACCGAAGATTTAATAAATATTTTATCCAAGACATGTCTGCTTTAGTGGACTGAAATACGAGTTGGACTGCAGACACCTTACGGACAGAGGAGGACAGGACCTGAGAGATGTTGAAATCCACCTGGAGTGGAATCCCTCCACCCCTTGGGAAGTTCTGAACTCTTAATAAGTGGGAGGGGACCATGTCAGCTTCAGTGCAGTGACAGCGCTAGTTCTTCTAAGTGACCTCATGCTCCTTCAATCTATTCCAGCATGGCAGCCAGAGATAACCTAAATCATGCTAAACCACATGACTCCTCAGCTCAAATCCCTCATCTCAGAGCAAAGCCTTGGCCCCTAGGAAGAGTCAGACTCTTCCAAAGACCCCAGGGTTCTCAACTCCTGGTACTTATGCCCTTGAGTAATCTGTGGGAAGAATCAATGACTTACCAATAACTTTTTCCAGAGAAAATAAGCCAGGCATAGTGGCACACATCTGTAATCCCAGGACTCTGGATAGTTGAGGTAGATTGCACATGCTGGAGCTTCGGTTGACTTAACTATCTTTTCTCTTCACCTAGCGGGAGTCTCTTCACCTAGCAGGGATAGATGTTCAAGCCCAGTCTTGGCAACTTGGTGACTTAGCAAAATCCTGTCTCAAAATTTAAAAAATAATAAAAAGGCCAGGGATATAGCTCAGTGCAAAGGCCTCAGGTTCAACCTCCAGTACCCTCTGCCAATCAATCAGTCAGTCAATCAATCAATAAAATTAAAAATTAAAAAAAAGAGAAAACAGCAAATATAGTAGGACATATGTGATTTCATGCATGTGAGTATATTGCACATGACTGTAAGACTGTGATGTTGTCTTGCTTAGAGGTGAGGCCTGTTGCCTGTGAGAAATCAGCTGATGAGTTCCACGCTGCCATTGGAAGAGGGCCACGGAGTGGAGAGCTCAGCTACTTTCCTCCAGGTTTGACCTTAAAGTACATTTGGGAAAGTTCCAAGGGAGCAGCACCTAGAGATGGCAATTGCGTCTGCAGGCCTGAAAGTACACCCTCAACAACAGAGGGCGGGCATAGCTCTGAGATGGCAACCACAGTGAGTTCCAGGGTTGACTTCTTTTGTTTTCCTAGAATTTGGAGAGTGGTTAGAGGTGAGAACTACATGGGGTTCTTTCCAATAAATTGCGAGTCTCCACCCCTTTGGCAGGAAGGGGAGTTTGTGAACCTGTATGACCTAGACAGAGCCATCCTGGCTGCCAAAGCCCAGCTGAAAGGAATGTCAGGCTCCATTCGAGCAGGTTTGTCAGCAGAGATATTGTTCTCAGAGAAAACTCAACTCAGCAAACACAGGGTGTTGTAAAAAGAGATAAAACAGAGAGAGCATAGAATCTTCCAAGCACTGGGGTGTCTGAAGACACCCAAACATTTATAAGGGATGATCCAAGGACTTTGCCCATTGAAGCACCAGAAATTCAAAAAGCTTTAAACACAGGTATTTGCTTGGATCTTCTCACCTGGGGTCTCTTTGTCCAAGTTCTATAAAAAGGCTCCGTTTTCCTCTACCACATAGACAGTCTTATCGCCCTCTGTCTGCTTCTATCTAGGCACAATGAATTTCATGCCATGTTGCTTTATACTAGCCTGGTGGTCTCGCTGGTCTCTGACTCTCACCATTCTTTACAAGGAGAGGATGGTGTCAAAACCATGATACTGGGGCCGGGGATTTAGCTCAGTGGCATAAGCGCCTGCCTGGCAAGCTCTAGGTTGTGAGTTCAATCCCCGGTACCAAAAACAAAACCCAAAAAAAAAACAAAAACAAAAACATGATGCTAATGGTATTACCATGGCCCTGGGGTTACCCTTGGTTACTCTAAAGCAGTTAGAGTTCCTCGGATTCATGCCAGAGGTCAAGGAAGTATGACAAGGGCAGGAGTGCATTTTTCAGGCTCCTGTCAGAATGTTAAAGAAACATGAGAATCAGATGCTTTTGTAGTCTCTAGAAGCTAAAAAGTATACCATCTGTGAGCCAAAGGCCAGAATAGCTCATCAATCTTCTGTCTCACTGAAGATTGAACCCAGGGCCTTCACACTGAGCTACATCTCTAGTTCCATTTTATTTTTTTTTATAATAAAAACCAAAGGATCAGAATAGTTCTAAGTCACGCAAAAGCCTGTTTCAAAAGATTAAGGATGTGCCTCATAAAACTCAACCACTGGGTCTCCAGGAAGCTTCTGAGAGTGACCAAGGTCCATCGCAACAAGAGCTAAAAGTAGAGAAGGATTTATCCTAGAAGAGAACTGTGGTGTGATTGTTGCCTAAGGGAGAGAATCCCACTGCAATCCATGGAAGACACAAAGGTTTTTATTATTATTATTATTAATTTATTTACTTATTTTAAAGAAAAGAAAACCAAACCAAATAAACCAAATAAAGCTAATCAGAACAGAACAATGAAAGTGATACATTTCAAGACAAGATAATAGGAAATCAACAATGGCTACCATAATACATCCCATTATCTTCAAAATAACTGCCCATACCATCAGACACAGTAAAATCAAACAGAACAAGACAGAATAAAACCAAACCTAACAAAACTATGAAAACAATACAGGAATTCAAAACAAAATAGTAAGAAATTAACAATGGTTACCATCTTTCTTTTTTAGACATTTCTTCCCCATCACTTTCATAATATTTATTGCACATTTTAGATCCCACTAACTCCTTCAGTTTTTTACACTAGGAGATAACATGATGTTTACCCATATAAGTTTGAACCATTTCACCCATGAGCATGATTTCAAGTTGCATCCATTTACCTACAAGAGCCTGAAGAGTATTCTTCTTTATCACAGAGCAGCTTTCCATTGTATGAAAATACCACACCTTTCTTATCCATTCTGTGGTTGATGGGCATGTTACCCCTGCTTTTTTTCTTGTTTCCAGTTGCATGGAACAACTATTTTCTCTTCTTAGACTTTTGGTCCATGAATTTCTTTTTGAGTTAAATATATTCTTGTACACAGCATATTGATGGATCTTGTTTCTTGATCTACTTTCCCTGTGTTTCTTTTTATTGCTGAATTAAGGCATTTACATCAATGGTTACAACCAGCACGCATTAGCTCACCTCTGCCATGCTATCCTCCTGCTGTTGGCCCCCCACTTTTCCCCTGCATTCAATTGCCAGCCCTGTTTGGCAGTTTCTCTCTGCTGCTGTTTCTGGAACCATGGTCTTTTTTTCCCTCTAAAATATCCTTCAGCACTCTTTGTAGGGTTGGTTTGGTGGTCACAAGTTCCTTCAGTTGTTCTTTATCATGGAAGTATCTTATTTTTCCATCAATTTTGAAAGACAGCTTTGCAGAGTACATCAATCTAGGTTGTAAGTTGTTTTCTTTCAGGATTTGAAACACTTCACTCCAAGCTTTTCTTGACTTGATGGTTTGTGTTGTTAAATCTGTTGTGATTCTGATTGGTTTTCCTTTATAGGTGCTCTGTTTCTTTTCTGTAACAGCTTTTAATATTCTTTTCTTGTGCTGAATTTCTGGGATCTTGATTATTATATGTCTGAGTGTAGATTTACTTTCATTATGGCTACTTGGAGTTCTACACTCCTCACTTATCTGTATGCCAGATCCATTTCTCATGTTTGGGAAATTTTTTACTATTACTTCTATAGATAGCCTTTTTTCTTTCATTCGTGTTGACCCCTGCTTCTTCACTGATACCTATCACTCTTAAATTATTTTTCATCATTTAAATTATTTTGTGTTATCTTGCAGCCATTGAATTGTTATTTCCTGGTTCCTTGTTATTTTTAAGACATCTTTCCTTTCATGACCACTAGCTGCAATCCTGTTTTCAGGGTCTGAAAATCTATCTTCAGTCTCTTTCAAATGGTTTTGCCAACTTTTGATGGAGTTTTTAATTTCCTGTATATCTCTTTGAATCTGTCTCATGCATTATAATTTCTTTCTATATTGTTCATTCAAGGTTTCCATCATTTACCTATGCTCTTCTCTTTTTTTTAATCTGTCTTCTTTATATATACACAGCAACTCTTTCATTATGTTTGTGATTTCTTCTTTTACCTGAGATATTATTTTTGATCTGATTACTTGTACAGCCTCATGAAGTTGTTTACTTCAGTCGCTGTCCTTTGAGAGATTTCAGCTTTGTGACTTCCATTTTATTCCATGCTTATATCTCCCAGACTTGTTCTATGTGGCTGGAGGTCTGGGAATGCCTTTTGCCCCTTCCTCTTGACATTTTCCTGGGTTCCTGCTAACAAGCTGGATATGGGATCCTAGGTGCTTTCCACATTGGCTTTCCCTCCACAGTGTAGGGAAATAGGCATCTGAACCTGATTCCTGGGGAGGCAATGGGGCATGGGGCAGACCCATACAGCTACACTGAGGTGGCAGGGGCACAAGGCCATGTTTGTCTGATTTTCCTAGCTTGTACTGGCTGCCAGTGGAAAGTAAGTGTCTGCACTGGTGGCCTATGGGTGCACAGGATGTATTGGTTGTTTCTCCCTGCCCAGCTGGTTACCTGAAGTAAGCAAGTTTCCTGATGGCAGCATACATACAGTGGTGGGTCTGGCTGTGTCTGACACAAAGGTTTTGAGAAACTTACTTCAGCAAGAGTGCTGCCTGCTGGACTGTGAGGGACAGTGAAAGCACAAAATGAAAGAAGGATTCTGAGCCCCAACTATTGGCAAGAAGACTGATAAAATGACCTGGGTGCAAACCCACAGCATGGTCCATAACTCAGAAAGACAGTGCAGAAGGTGGAAGTCCAGAGGGAGAGCTGAGAGACAGGAAATATTCCCCAAGGCTTAAAACCTGAGGAGTGCCAAGCATCTGCCCAGCCAGATTTCAGAATCACTGTGTCATTCTTTAGTGACACTTAGCCCCCCTTTCTGAACAGCATACCTGTTATCCCACCATTATGCTATGGGGTGGGGAAAGATACCTTGCTCTTCACAATGTATAAGTTTAAGGAAACTCATCTACATATGGCCCTGACTCATAGATTCTAGGCTTTGAGTTTTGGGGGCCATGGGGAGGGGTGAAGTCATTATGCATGTGCAGTGATGATGGTACACTGAGGGGAGAGGGGGCAGACTATGACACCAACTCAGGAGGCTGAGGCAGGAGAATCCCACATTCAAGCACAGTTTGGGCAACTTGGACCTTACTGAGGAAAAAGGAGGAGAGAAGGAAAAAGAGAAGAAGAAAGAGAAGAAGAGGAAGGAAAAGAACAGGAAAAGGAAGGAGGAGGAGGGCAAAAGTAGTTACATGTACATGACTATATAGATGAGCTCCTAACCCCTATCTTGCTAGGTTCCTCTCTCCCTTTCTGGCTTTAAAGGAGCAAACTGACATCCTGCATGCTGCCATATGAAGAGGGCCACATAGCCACAGTCCAAGAGCCTCCTCCAGTGACTTCCAATAAAAAAAAATACTGGGCTTTTCATACAGCGGTCTTCAAGAACTGAACACTGCGTTGAGCTTGGAAACAGGTCCCTCCCCATGAGAGCTATATAAGACCCTGCCCTGGTGATGTGGTGAATGTACCTCAGAGGACCTGGTTCAGCTCACCCAGCCCTCACTGCAGAACTTGTAAGATGGGGCAGCTGCTCCAGGCTGCTGAGGCTGTGGTACTCTTGCATGACCCAAGCCTACAAAGTCCTCTGCACCTGACACTGTCTGCTGTGGCTTGGGCCCTCTGCACACCTCACAGCTGCTAGCCAGTGTCTGCTTCTCAGCCCGTGCACTTCTCCATCTTCTCCCTGAAACAGCCTTCCTGTCCAGAAGCCATGGCTTACCCCTGCCTTCCTGAAGATTTTCCCCTGCACTTTGCTATTTCCATGAGATCTTCCCTGGCCACTGATTTAAAAATTGCAACTCGCCTCCAGCTCTCTCCCTGACCCTCTATATTTCCCTTTCTTCTTCATGTTTTCAGTGTTTTCATCATCATGTTTGCCTGTTTTGTTTGCTCTTGCATCCCAGACCATGGAAGGCGCTCATTAAGTACTAGCAGACAAAATAAATGAACCGGGGCAGTCTGCAACTGTTGGAGATGGTTATGATAATGAAGAAGAAACTAGAAGACTAGCAGATTTCCAGAGAGTCCAATTTCTAAGATGCTTTCCTTGACACAGCCTTTGTCACAGCAAATCTAATCTTTCAGGTGGGAATCGGTGGTGCAGCCATTCCTGTGTTCTATGGAATAACGTTATGTATATTTCAGTCCTTGAGGTTTGTGGAGTGCTGACATCTAATAATTGGTCAGTGTAATGAATGTGGTTCTCATGTCACCCTCATCACACATGTCTGGATTCTGAGAAGTATGTGAACTTGACCAAGGTCATTGTTGCTAGTTCATTCCGAGTCCAGGAACCAGAAAGGCAGGTTCTTGACTCCACAACTGGAGAGAGTGGTTTGCTAGGAGCTTACCTGAGCGGGCCTGTCCCTCCAGAATGGGAGGCAGGAGCCTAGGCCTCAAATCCAGCCCCATTGCCCCACCATCTAAGGGCCAGCTGTCTTTGGCAAGCGCCCTCTACTTGAGAGAAACCGACATGGTACACCTGGCTGGATATGGGGCATTTTCTAACCAGGCACTGAGCAATCTGTTTAGTCCATGGGCATAAGGCTGTGGGTGTCCCAAAAGGGGGTCTTTGAGCAAATAGGTGGTGTTTTGGTGATGGTGATGGAGTGTTTGTTTGAGCAGTTGCAGTGGCAACCAGAACTTGAGAAAAGGGCTGTCTCACCCAAGGGCGGGGTGGGAGGAGATAATTAACTAGCTGCAACCATGAATCCACATACAGAACCTAATTCGGGGGTCCAGGATCTTGTGTCATAACCTTCTAAACCTTCAGGCCCAGAGCCTTTCCCAATGAGCCCTGGGCTGGGCACCAGCCTGAAAGGATGGCCATTCCATTTTACAGAGGGCCTGGCATTTCCCAGGAGAGAGTTTCTGTCCATAGTCTCCATTAAATCATTTTTTAAAAATTTTTTGATTATGACCTGTAAAGGAGTGGATTTATTCTGCCTCCCATGATTCCCGCCACCCACAGAGAAAGACATCAATCACTTCCTCCTTTACAGCTGGCCATCTCCTGGAGCTTTCCAGGCCCATCTTAGCATTGGCAGACCCGTGATTCTGGCTGTCACTGCAGTGCTGCCCTGAGCCTATATAAGGATGGCCCTGGAACTGCTTTCTAGGGTTCAGCACCTCACTTGGACCTGAGCACCCAAACCGGGTCTGGAGTGCAATGTCTGTCTAGGTCACAAACTTTCACTTACACACACACTCAGTGGACTCCCACTTGCCAGCGGTGGCCTAAAGTGTTCCAGTTTCACTGCATTCCAACAGCAGCTAGAGGGGTGAGGGGGGCCAAGAGGCTGATCTGTCTTCTTTGGAGACCCTTGCATGGATCTCCTTCTAAACGGAGATCCTGTTTCAGATCTTCTTCTAAATCCGGGCCCCTGTCCTTACCGAGATTCAGACGGCTGCCAAATGCCATTTGGTCCTCTCAGCGTATAAGCCCTCCTCTGACAGTCAGCTAGGGCCTCCTCTGGCCATGTGGGAGGCCTCTGCATGGCAGGAAATGGTCCCCTGGAGCTGGCTCAGCAGGAGTGTGCGGTCAGGGTGATAGAGCTCCCGGCTCCATCCATGCGGGAGGCATGCCATAGGTGGTTGTGCTGGATCCCAACTTTCCCTGTCAGGTAACAAAATACAGCTCAGGATCCCGACCAAAGCCTCTCAGACCTGAGTAGGAGAAAGGGCAGGTCTATTGCCAGGCTTCCCTCTGGGACTAATGCCCCCCTGAGAGCTGAGAATAGTGTCTTGTTTTTACTTATATTTCATTCTTATTCTGCGAGGCAACCTTGTCAGGTATGGTTAATGGAAAAGGGAGAGTGGAGAGTTTTGGCAGAACTTTCCAAGTCTGTTAGACTCTGCTGATGTTACCTCACAGAATCACGGATCTCTTTAGGGAGTTTAGCTGAACAGTTAACTTACAATGCCCCAGTGTCACCCCAAGAGGTTGTCTCTGCTCTTACTCAGTTCTCTGTCTTTCCTTCTTTCCCATTCACTCTCTCTTCCCTTCTTTGTCCTGTCCCTCTGGGTTGCGCAGTTCCTCTATGTTCATCTCTCCTGAGTTTCTGTGTTTTTCATGCCCCCTTGGACCCTCCACTGCTCCCTTTTTCCTGCCTTCCTGATCCTCTCCTCCCATGTCAGGTTCTGCCAGGGAAGCTCACTCCACCCCACATTTGAGAGCCTGTTAGGGTCTGTGAGGAGCTTCAGCCAGCTCCCTGGAGAATCCGCACTTGGCATGGAGGATTTCAGGGCGTGGCAGAACACTGTTGGAATCTCTTTCTGGCTAGACCACTGACAATACTGGGACCCACAAGCTGGAGACCAGAGTCAGAACTGTAGTGTGAAAAAATTGACCAGCTCGGTTCCACTGTTCCACTCCTGAACTAGCTGTGCAACTTTGAGCAAATCACCTAAACTCCTAAGCCTTGATTCCTATACAAGATTGAAATAACAATATCCACCTTATAGGGCTGTTTGAGGATTCAATTCAACTGAAGAACCACTTCCTTGTTGATTCCAATGTACCAAGCACTGTGCTGCAGACGAAAACAAAACCGAATTACGAGTCTACCCAATACCCAAAGCAGCTGGGAGAAACTGACATTTAAATTAACCTTTATTCAAGCAGAATGAAATATGCTAAAGAGAGGTATATGCAAATGAACTGCAGGAGCAAAGAGGCATCTGTGATGAGCTCTGGTTAAGGAGAAGGCTGACGTTTTCAAAGGTGTTTTGTCATAGAATTGAGATAAGGCACATAAGGAACTGGAAAGACAGAACTTGAGGGGGTGACTGTGCAAAGTTATGTCTGCATGAAGGGACCCGTAGGGTGGGTGTGGCTGGTGGGGGGGAATGTGTCTTTGCACAGATACGGCAGGAATCGTGAAAAGTAACTGACATCCCATCCTAGTGTCACAGCACATTCCTCATGCCTCTAAGCCTTCTGGTCTGTGACCACGGTACGAATTGCATGTGACACCCCAGGCAGGATAGAAATATCCATGCAGTGTAGAAATATGCAAATCTAAAGGAAATGAAAGTTTGAAGGGGCAATATTTAGCCATATCTTGATCAAATGCACTCTGACATTTTCTTTTCTATTCTACTGTTTCAGATTTTTGAATACCCGTTCCATTGATTCTGTGTCCTACCACTGTCTGAAAATTGCAAAGCACTGCTCAGGTGATAAGGACTGCAGATTACCTGAAGAAGGTAGTGCTCAGGCATCTCTCACCTGGGAAGCCCCTCTCTGGGCAGTGTAGGGAGTGGTCAGCAGTGGGTGGGATGAGAGACAAAGGAAGCCATCATGGTTCTGGTATTCCAGTCCTTGAGGAGACCAGATCACAAGAGCTGGGAAAGGGCTTTGAATGTAGTTGCTGTCAGTCCTTTCAGGGCTGAAAGGAATACAGGGCTTTGTCAGTGTGAAGACCCTGGTGAACTGGGGCACAGTATGACTTTTCTTCTGCACAGATAGAGCCTTGACTCCCTGAGTGTCTGGAGGCCCAGGCAGAGCCCCCAGCTGTGACCCTGCCGCTGGCCCTGTGGACACAAGGAGAACTGGTAGTGAGAATGCAGCTGGCACAGTGCAAAGTCATTGTCACTGCGATCCTCATACCCCACAGTCAGGCAGTGAGGAACATCGTAGCCGCACACAAAGCACAGTACATAGTTTTTCAGACCCAGGGCCAGCTCTCACGGTCACTGTCTTTCTTCCTCAAAGAACAGGAACCAAGCACTCCTCCCTGTTCTGCCATAATGCTCAGCCACAGGCCCAGGCCTGGCTGATGGGACAGACTTAAAAAGAGTGTGGAATGGCTTTGGGTTCCAGCCCCAGCTTTCCTACTTAGAAGCGGGGAAGTCATTTTGTTGCAGGCAGCTGAGTTAGTTAGAAATATTATAGGCAGAGAGACAGGGCTAGGTCCACAAAAGGGCCAGTGCATAAGCCCAGATGCCTGGCAAGGTGGGAGAGACAGATACCTCCTGCTGTGGGCCAGGCCTCAAGACAAAAGACCAAACAAATGCACCCATATCCTGAGGATTGATATTCTAAATGGTTCCTTATTACCCTAAGGAAGCCAGGAGTCCTATTCCAACCCCCTGGGGAAGAGTCACTGTTCCTTAAGAATACCTGCTTTCTATGTGACTCACTTCCCCATTTGTCCCCAGTTTAATCAATTTTACCTGAACCACTAATCTTATTGGTTAACTATAGTTATATCCCACCTTATGCCCATCTGCCTTGTGAGTTCCCAGTCTTCCTCTACCTTGAACCCCTCTCGCACCATGATTTTGCTCTATAAAAGTCCCTATGAGTCCTTGGCAACCCACTCAGCACCCCTTCTGTCTTTTTTTTCTTTCAATAAATATATTCTACTCTTAACTTCCATTGTTCCTAAAATTCATTCTTCGATTTTAGAGAACACGAACTGACGGATGTAGTAGGTGAGGAGTTTCATTCCCCTATATCAGTTTGACTTTCCTCAACCTCATTAGTCTCACAGCTAAGATGTGGACATCTCTTAGCTGTTGATAAGATTAGCAACTCCCAGTTCTCCTCTGTTATAACTCTTTATTCTTTATTTAGTGAATCTTATATGTACCCATAGCTTTAATTTTACTTTTAATTTTTTGTGAGGATAGAATTTATATACAGTATGTTTTGGCAAATGTAGAGTCATTTTTTTTAATGAAGGCAGCATTTAATAAGAATTTAAGGTAGCAATATACACTAGGAAAATTATTTATTTACTGATAATAGACAACACTAGTGTTTCCAACACTCAACAAACAAGAAAGTAGTTGCAGCGGAAAAAATAAAGGATAAAAAACTAAAATTTAGAATCCAAGTTATGTGGAGCCTTGAAATAAAGATTTTTGTCATTACTTTAGAGAATGTAAAGAGCCACTGCAAATATTTAAACAAGTGACTGTAAAAACTAATTCACTCAGCAGCATAAGTGCCTGACTTACTAGTGCGCAGTCGTGAGTTCGATCCCCCGTACCAAAAAAAAAAACAAAAACTAATTCACATTTTCAAAGTATCATGTTAGTACCTATGTTAAGAACATAAGGTCAAAGCTAAGTTATTCTGAAATTTTGAGCTTCATAAAACACATGCACTTCAAGTTTCTCATAAGTGTGTTTTGCTTCTTAGATATGTCTTTTTAAAGAGGAAAAAAGCAAAACAGAAGAAGGGGTAGAAACAATACAGAATTTCAGAAAAAAATAAACAGTAAGAAATCACTAGTTGATAAATTACATATTGTCTTCTTAGAGGTAGTTGTTCAAGTTACAAAATTAAAGCATACAAAGTGGACATTCAAACAGTGAGGCTGCAAACAGTTCTGTTCACCGAGCCAACAAAAACTTAGCAACATGGTTATCAATCCTACACACTTAAACATAAATGCAGTTATATCCTTTAAAGCACTTTCTCTCCTTTTACTTTTTAAGTCCATTATCTGTTTAGTTATATCCTGTTTCAGGTTGCTTAATACCTTACTGTCCTGTTTTGTTGTTGTTATTTACTTTTTAATCACTTTATATTATTCTGTTGCTTTGTTTTTGAGTTTCTCCTTATCCATGCCCCTGGATCAGCTTTGGTGTACTTGGGAGTTTTTTTGGAGGTATTTTGTTACTTTGTTATCTACTTTTTTTTTTTTTTGAAGGTAACAGTAAAATTGGCACAGAACCTCACAGCAGGTCACCAGGACACCAGCAATAGGCACAACAGTACATCTCATTCTGTTCACATTAGCTGTTCTTTCAATCAGGTAGAGCAAAATGGAAGGAAATATCGAACTTATAAAAACAGAATACTGAATAGAGTGGTACCATTAATCAGAACTGAGCAAAACAGTGATAAAAATATTTGTCTTCAAAGAGATGATAGAAGGAAATCCCCCTTACTTGCCACACTGCATACATTCATCCTCCCAAGAGATACTCAGACCTCTGGCTCCCACTTGCTAATGAGGGGGTGGTGGAGGATTGATGTCTGCTTCTTAGCCCGCACACTGGCAGGCCCCCAGCTGCTTACCAGGGTGGTGAGCTGACTGCCTGTTCTCCCAGCACCTCAATATCCTACATGATTCAGAGCTCAGGAATCACCGACAGTTCTCCAAATGTAGAGTCATTTAATTACAACCATACTCCAGATGTAAAACAGTTCTGTGACTTCTCCAAATCCGCATCCCTCCCCTCACCTTTTTCAGGCAACCCATTCTATCTCTGCCCTATGCAACTACTGAGCTGGTTTCTACCTCTGAAGGTTAGTCTTAACTGTTCTAGAGTGTCAAACACATTTAATCACCTATATGTGCCCTTCTTTATCTGATTTCTGAAAAGTGCTGGTTTAAGACATGGCCACCAAAGAATGAAGACCAAAGAAAATTGCAAAATACAATTCTCTGGGATTTATGATGTGAATGATATCTTGAGTAATATAATTGCAGGTGTATCCTTACATTCCAAGGCAAGAAGAAGGGGTTAATATGCTAAACTAGACAAAGATAGGCTGTGGCCAACAGGAAAGTATCTGGCCTTTCTCAAAAACTATCATTATCTCAGGAAGCTGAGGTAGGTGCACTGCAAATTTGAGGCTACATGGAACAACTTAGCAAGATTTTATCTCATTAAAAAAAGGGTTGGGAGTGTAGCTCAATTGTAGTCTTTGGATTCAAACCCTAGTACTGAAGAAGAAGAAGAAGAAGAAGAAGAAGAAGAAGAAGAAGAAGAAGAAGAAGAAGAAGAAGAAGAAGAAGAAGACAAAATGTCAACATCTATGAAGAAATAGTCCAACTGTCCAGTGTCATGGCAGATACATCATACTCAGCTGCCTATCTGACTTCTTCACACCCTCCATGTTGTTACAATTCCCTGTAGTCTGTTTCTTATCATTGAAGGGTAGTGGTCTACAGAGTGTGGTTTTTTTTAAATTTTATTTAAAGAGAGAGGAAAAATAAAGCAAAACAGAAAAAAAGGGTAGAAACAATACAGAATTTCAAAAAAAATGAACAGTAAGAAATCACTAGTTGATACATTACATATTGTCTTCCTGGATGTTAGTTGTTCAAGTTCCAAAATCAAAGCATACAAAGTGGACATTCAAACAGTGAGGCTGCAAACAGCTCCGTTCTCTGATCCAACAAAAACTTAGCAACATAATTATCAATCCTACACCCTTAAATATACATGCAGTTATATCCTTTACAGCACTTGCTTTTCCTCCTTTTGCTTTTTAAGTCCATTATCTGTTTAGTTATATCATGGTTCAGATTGCTCAGTGCCTTGCTAATCTGTTTGGTTGTTGTTATTTATTTTTTAAAATGTTCTCGTATTCATTATTATTTTTTATTTTATTTATTTATTTTATTTTGAAGGTAGTAAAATACAGCAGAACAAGACAGGACATAGCCAACTGAGGCAGTGCAGTGAAATTGGCCCAGAACCTCACAGCAGGCCACCGGGATAACAGCAATAGGTACAATAGTATATCTGGTTTTCTTTACAATAGTTGTTCCTTCAATCAGGCAGAGCAATACTGAAGTAAATACTGAAATTACAAGAACAAAATATTGAATAGAGCAATACCATTGATCAAAACAGAGCAAAACAGAGATAAAATATTTGCCCTCAAAGAGATGGCAGAAGAAAATCCCCCTTATTTGCTATATCTCATATAGTCAAACTTGCAAGACAGATCTCTGGCTCTCATTTGCTGGGGGAGGCAGTGGATGGATGTTTGATTCTTAGCCCGCGCCCTGGTAGGCTCAGAGCCGCCCACCAGAGGGATAAACTGGCTGCCCGTTTCCCAGCACCCCAAGGTCCAAAAATGGCACATCGCGGATCTCAGGAAACGCTGATACGTTTCTCGCCCTGGGGCGGCCGCAGCTTGCCAGGCCACAGCCACTTACCAGAGGCGGCATGCTGGCAGCTGCCTGTTTTCCCAGTGCCCCAAGGTCCAACATGGCCTGCTCTACAGTGTGAATATACCACAAGTTGTTCATCTGTTCATAACTGGTACACATTTGAATGGCTTCCACCTGGGAGTCAAAATAAATACATTTTTGAAGAATATTATTTTGGAGGTCCTTGTATGGATAAATGCTTTTATTTCTCTTGGGTAAATATATAGGAGTGCGATGGCTGGGTTTTATGGTGAGTATGCATTTAACTTTTGAAGAAACTGCCTCTGTTTTCCACAGTGGTTGTACGGTTTCACCTATTCATCAGTAAGGTAGGAGAGCTCTGTTTGGTCTGACTAACACATAGTATTGTCAGTCTTTGCAATGTTAGCCATTCTAGTGTGAAATGCTATCTCACTGTGGCTCTAAGCTGCATTTCTGTAATGCTAATGAAGTTGAATACTTATGTACCTATTGGCCGTTTAGAGAATCTAGCTTGTAAAATACCTGTTTAAACCTTTTGCATGGTTGCAATTTTTATTAGGAAGTTTATTACTTGTCCAAAACTCCCTTCTGGTCTCTGGGCTCTGAACACACACACTAATGACTTTTTTTTTTTTTTTTTTTGTAGTACTGGGGATGAACCTAGGGCATCTGCAAAGGATCTGCCACTGAACTACATCTACAGCCTTTTGTTATTTAGTTATGTGAGTTTTGAGACGCCCACCGCGTGTAGGAAGAAGCCAACAGACGTCCTCTCATGCAATATGCAAGGGGTTTTATTTGTTGTCCAAGCATGCATGGGGCACACTGAACACGCAGGAACAGAGAGCCCCGAGGCATGCCGGAGCATGGCTTTTAAAACTACAGGACAAAGGAAGGCAGGGCTTTGGCAAGCGCAGTTACAGAAACAGAAGGCATTGGTTAGTTTAAATGGTTTTGTACATTCATTGGAGGTTGTGACTATAGGGTGGTCTAGAGTCGGGCGGTGGAGGGTGTTTCCTAATATGGGCAGTAGATGCCCAGGGAAGGTACATTCCATAAATTCCTTAAACACCAGGTGGGGTTGTTTCTACCTTGCAACCCAGGTTTTCTAGTCAGCTTTATCTTTGTCTGAATTTAACCTAGGCAGCTTTAACTATAATGGCTCAATTCCCAGAATATTGGGAGGAGACGAGAGCATGGAGCAGTGCAGACCATGCACTGTTAATAAGAGAAAATTTCTCTTACATTCCCTTATTTTGCAGTACTAGGGATTGGACTTAGTACTCTGTCACTGAGCTACATTTCCAGGTTATTTTATTTTATTTATAAGATTTCTTTCTTTTCTTTCTTTCCTCTTCTTCTTTTTTTGTACCAGGAATCGAACTCAGGACCTTGTGCTTGCCAGGCAGGTGCTATGCCACTGAGTTTTTCTAGACTAGCTTCAGCAGCCTGTTTTGGCCTCCTTAGTAGGTGAAATGGCAGGTGTGCTCTACCACGTCCAATTCCTCTATCCTTCCACAGCCTAAGTCACCAACATCTTTCACCTGAATTACCACAAGAGACTTTTTTCTAAAGAGTCTTATTCCTTTCAGGTTGTTCTACATGTAATAATCAGTGCTAGCCCTTCCAAAACCAAAGATTTGATTATAGTGCTCTCCTACTTAAATCTTCATGACTTTTGTCATGACTTTTGAGGTAAATATTAATTCCTCGATGTGATTTGTAAGGCTGGTCAATGTCCCACCCAGATGGTTTTCTTTTAGTTGTAGTCTCAGGGCCTTTGCATGTGCTGTCCCCTCCATTTGGAGCACTCCTTCCCTTTTCTTTACCTCACTGCTGCCTACTTATTCTTCACATTTCAGTTTGAAGAGCCCTTCCTTAGGGAAACTTCTGCTGAGACTAACTTAGGTACTGGCACTATTTTGTTCCTCAGAGAACCCTGCAGTTTTCTTCTATTGCACTAATCATCTTATAATTATGTATTTCTGGGATTAGTCAATTAAAAATGTTTATCTCTAGTAGATTCTATAAGGGAAGAGATTATTCTGTTCATCATGTGGCTGGGGCACCTAACTACCTAGTCAGTTGTATAACCTCTGAGTCGTGGGGTCCAGCAGAAAGTGAAAATCCAGTGCCCCTGCATAAAGAGAAAGAAAATGTATCATCAAAAGCACTAAAATATTTAGCCATTTTCTTCCAACTTATGGTATATTTATTTGCTATTCTTTATACAAAGCTAAAAATAAACTGAAGAAGCGATATGTTACTCTGTCTCTCCCTTTCCTCCTACTTGATCGCTTTGATGTTGGGGGTGTACCTGGTTCAGCTCCAGACCACTGGAAAGTAACTACCACAAATTCTGTGTTTTCTCAGTGCTTATAAAAGCCATGTTTACACCATATTGTAGTTAAGTGCACACTAGTGTGAATTCTAAATATCCCCAAAGGTCTGTGTGTTGAAGTATTGGTCCCCAACCTGTAGCAGGATTGGAAGGTGATGGAACATTTAGGAAAAAAAGGAGGAAGTTAGACCCCTGAGAGCATCTCCTCAAAGGAATGTTGGGACCCCAGGCCTTTCCTGTCTCTCTGCTTCCTGGTCTCTGTGATTTTCCCACCATCATGATGTACTAGGCTGCCACAGGTCCAAAACAACCAAGTGACCATGGACTGAAACCACTGAGATGGTGAGCCAAGATAAATGCTTTTTCCTTTTTAGTAGAATGCCTCGGATATTTTGTCATAACAACAGAAAGCTCACACATACAGTATTATCTTAAAAAGCAATGTAGATAATGTCAGGTCTCTGAACTAGACCCCCACCCAACTAAGAGAGAAAAACCTCCCCCAAACAGATCTGTTATTCACACCTGGGAGAGCATGGCATTCAGCAGGAAACCGGCAGCTTTCTCCACACAGCTCAACCTGCAGAGAGCCAGTTCCACAAAAAACCGTAAGAGACATGCTGTGCCTGCCAGCATCCCCTGTACCCGACACTGCTCTGACCGTCTGCTCTGCTGTCACCTAGCCTTAGACCCCTTACTCAAAGGCCCAAACTTTGCATCCCCCTCAGCAATACCTCCTTCCCCTACCTAAATGCCCCCATAAAAACATGCCCTCACACCTTGCTCAGGGCCAACAGTTTCTTTGGCCTTGGCCTGACCTCACTTGATCTGTAATAAAGTTACTGCTGTTTGCTTCAACCTTGCCTGCCTCAGTGGTCTCAGTCGTGCCTTGGTTAGCCTCACACATACCTTAATTTAAAAATACTGCTTAAAAATGCTGATCTGTTGGGAAAATGGTACCATAAAGGTGTTTTATGCAGGATTGCCCTGAACCTTCAATTTGTAAAAAACACAGTATCCATAATATGAAAAAAGCCAGAGGCACAATATTAACAGGTACAATTGTAAAAGTAACTGGTTAACACAGGGGAGTAACTTCAGCAAGAAACAACAGTAAGTCTGGTAAGAAGGGCTTCCTTTTATCTCACCATGTGGGCATGAGCGTTCCTTAATGAAAGGAGGTACTTCCAGGAAATAAAAAAAGTTTCTTCAGAGGCCACTGCCTGCTTTTCGTGCTCATGAAGTTTGATTTGCATGAGATATGTGGTCTCACAGTCTGTCTGGGTCCCTGCTTACTCTATTATGTAGTTGTATCAGTTAGTATTTACTAGAGAAATGGATGTAACATAAGATAGATAGATATAGATATAGATATGTATATATATATATATAATTTTTTTTCCAAGATAGCCTTACAATGGCCGCCCACAGAGTCAGATGAGGATGAATGCAGAGGATGTCTGCACACTGGAGACCAGAGGATTCAGTCGAGGGTCTGAGCTCATTGCAAAGTCCTGTTCAAGTCTGTATCAGGAGGCCGATGGGTCTGTGATGAAAGACTGAAGAGTCTACTCTAGAAGGCTGAAGAATCTTCACTAGAAGCCAAAGTGTCTGCACTGAAAGCTGGGAGATGACATCCCAGGTGAAGGCAAAGCCTGGAGCGCCCCCAAAGAAGCAGAAGCAGATCGTTCCTTCTTCCTTTCCGTTCACTCCATTCAGTTGCCCTAGGTTGGGCCCTTCACACTGAATTGCTGAGCTGATTTCGTTAGGCTTCTCTTACTCAAGTTGACGCAATCAACCACCACAGGAGTTAATGGCCTTACTTTGTGCTCTCCTTGCAGACTTACTCCAACTCCCATCCTGTGTGCATCTCCCAGAATCCCATTCTCGTGAGACATGGAGGAGGCCATATATGAGTGGGTGACAGGAGCAGAAATCACTCACATTGCTGCATGCATTCATTGCCTCTGTTGATGTGTGGTCTCTACTGTCTCACTGGGCTTTCCTTACAAAACACAACTGTAAAGGTCAAATTATTTTTTTTGAACTATATTTTTTTGGTACTGATACTGATTTTGAACCTAATGTCTTTGAAAACAGTGTCTTCCTAAATTGCCCAAGCTAGATTTGAACTTGTAATCCTCCTGCCTCAGCCTCCCAAAGTATTGAGATTACAAGAGTACACCACTGTGCTCAGTGTAGGGGTCTACAAATCCACAATGGCTAGTTTTACATACTTCCCTAAGGGATGAATGGGGGTTTGGGATTATTGGTAGCACCCTTTTGAGACTTACCACTATCTCTTCAGGGGGTGGGCCAGCCTTTCCCACTAACTAAGACTAAAACTAAGACTAAGACTACAGATGCTCGGGGGCAAAAGCCTCATTAAGATCACCACCCCCCTCTGAGTCATCCAGTAATCCCTCTGATTATTGTGTGCCCCCAGTAAAAAGTGGCTAGCTTGGAGTGACACTGTTTTTGTACATGCTGAGGTATTGACCTCCCAGCCCCTCTCATACATTATAAATTTGTTTCTGTTTTTCCCTCCAACCTCTGTCATACCCCTTATACAGGCAGTTGGGGATCTTGGCCAAGTCCCTGGAGCCCATCTTATTTTTCAATTTTGCATCAACTTTTACAATTGAATTTAGACTGATTCCACATCAAAATATTAAGGTAAGTTATAAAGAATTTTAAATACACTATAATTTTAGTAGCTAGACTTTAATAACATTTTTCCAATTAAAGAAATTTTGGCACTGAAAAACCAAGCAGCCAGTTTGCCACCCTGGTAAGTGGCTGTGGCCTGAGAAGCCATGGCCACCTCAGGGCAAGATCTATCAGCGTCTCCTGAGATCCATGCCATGTTGGAACTTAGGGCGCTGGGAAACCAAGCAGCCAGCTTGCCACCCTGGTAAGTGGATATGAGTCTACTAGTGCCTGGGCTGAGAATCAAACATCCACCTCCCTTCCCCCATTGGCAAATGGGAGCCAGAGATCTGAACATCTCTTGTGAGGTTGACTATATGCAACATAGCAAATAAGGGGGATTTCCTTCTACCATCTCTTTGAAGGCAAATATTTTTATCACTGTTTTACTTTGTTCTGATTAATGGTATTGCTCTATTCAATATTCTGTTTTGATAAGTTCTATAATGTTCTGTATTTCCTTTGCTTTTGCTATACCTGATTGAAAGAGCAACTATTGTGAAGAAAACAAGATATACTATGGCACCTATTACTGTTATCCCAGTAACCTACTGTGAAGTTCTGTACCAATTTCACTACACTGTCTCAGTTGGCTTTGTTTTGTCTTGTTCTATTATATTTTACTACTTTCAAATTAAAAAAAAAGAAGAACTTTTGAATATACAAAGGTAAACAAGGAGTTTATTGCTGGTCTTTTTTCTCAGTATAGTTTTTTTAGGCGGGGAGGATTAAAGCTACTGAGTGATTCTTCATATTCAATTTTATATTCTTTTTTTCCCTTAACCTTATAATATAAGGCAATATCCTACCTAGGATTTTCCTGGAGTTAACTCATTAGTGCAATTACTAGTGTATGTGAGATAAAATTATTAATAATTTCAAGCTGGTGACAGCAGAGTATTAAACCAAGTGTGGGGACATTCTGAGTAAAGGAGCCTGTGACCTTATGCAAGGTCTCAGCCTCATGATGGAGGCTCTGCCTAAAACCCTGCCAGAGTCCATAGCCAGCGTATGTATTAGATAAATGAACGAAAGGCTGTCCCATGACAAAAGCTAAACATTCATTTAGTTTTGATACAAGCTCAAGGCCTCCCACCTCCGGCACCTTGAAGCACCCGCAGACACCTCAGAGCAGCATCACTGCCCAGCACTGCCTACCTTGGGAGATGCCCTAGCATTTCAGAGCAGTATGGCCGAGGGAACAGTGAGAATGTGGAGAGAAAGCCCAGCCTCCCTGGTCAGTTACTCACTGGCCTCTGCACAGACCACATGTAACACGTTGTAGCCTGCACTCCCACAATATAGCCTCAGTGTGAATTAAGCTTTTCAGCTCACTGCTACTATACGCCTGCACCCTGCTCCCACAGGGAACTGGAGGCCCACGTCATTAGCACATGACCTCTGGGACACCTGCAGGAGAGGATGCACCAGAGTAGCTCAGCCCCTTGGACAGCTGGGCAAATTCCCCAGCCTGGCCTTGCCTCCAAGGTTGCAGCTGAGTCGGTGCAGAAAGAGCTCTGAGAATCACAAAAGCCAAGACGTAGGAAGCATCTGCTTAGGATCAGGCTTCACTGCATGTTCTACTGTGCGACTTTAGGCATCTGTTGTTCCTTCCCTGAGGCTCATTTTCTGCTCTGTCAAATGAGAAAATGAACTAAATACGTGGTCTAAAAGCAAGGTTCCCCAGGACCTCCAGTGTCTTAGGAATTCAGCCGTTAGGCAAAATAGCAATAGGAGTTTAAGACACACGTAGAGTGCTCTGGGTTCCAGATGTGCTTACATGCTGCTACTATATGGCTTGACCTGCAGTCGCAATATTCCTGTGAGGTGGGTCCCTATGTTCATTTTCACAAGAGGGAACACATGCAAAACAGTTCAGAGACTTACAGTCACACACCCAGTGAATAACAGAACAGGAACTGGAACCTGGTGGCATGGTTCTAGAGCACATTCACTTAAATATGGTATTTTCATTGTACTCAGTTACCCGTACACCTATTCATCTATCAACCTATCCATCCATACATTCATTCATCCATCCAGCTGAGATTCAGATAAGAGTTTATTTGATAAAGAGATTCTTCTGAGAGAATTTAAAAGAAGTGGTAATATTTGAATACTACTCACTATTGCCATTCAAACTTGACATGTGGTGGGGGTGGGGTGCTGTGATCGTTTTCTCCCTTCTGGGTCGTTCTTAGAGCAGTGTCTGTGGGTGGGGTCGAGGAGGCGTTGGTGGCAATCAATGAGAATATTTTAAAACAACTTGTCAAGGTGACAACCACAGCTTATATGTGTAGACAGATGGAAGAGCTCAGGCAGCAGGAATCTGACTGCTATCTTCCCTTCCTCTGTCTTACCTTCTCTTTTCTTCCTGGGAAGGCAGAGCTAGAGGGGATTTACAGATCGGTGTATATGATGAGATTTTGGAGCTGAACTGGAAATAGTGGGTGACAGACAAAGGAAGCCTGATCACAGCTCAAGGCAAGAAAAGTCTTTCTGACATTTTGTCATCCCAAAGTTGAAGAATCATCTTGTAATGCAGGCAACCTCTTTGTCCTGGAAGTTCTGGGGGGAAGCTACTTATCACAGGTGGGAGTCCTAGAGTAGATGAGCTCCCCACTCTTTTCTTCTCCTCAGTCCTGTGATTTAACCTAACCTCCACCTTCTTGTGGGACCCCTGAGGCCAAGAAAAGGACAGGTCTTGGTTCCTTCCAGCTCATGCAACTAGCAGGGACAGAAAGGTCAGGTTACAGCAGTGACCAGGATTCTTGGAGCTTTGGCAGGTAGACTCAATGCCACCCTAGAGGGCACCCCTCAGAACCAGAATGAAGGGAAAACAACCATTTCTCATCGAAGGGCTGCTGGCTTGTTCTATGTGCGTAGGTACAGAAGCTTCTAACCTTCTCTAGATTCAACTCAGACCACTCACTGGATCTGGATGGGTACAGTGGAGCAGACTAGTCTCACCTTCAGCTGGGCTTTAAGGTTCTGTTTGGGTCTGGACTTATGTCCCAAATTATTTGTTTACCACTTTCCCATCCATACAGAACATTGCCAGATGTGAGCTTGGAGGAATTAGCAGTGGCCCAGGTACCATGATCAGCGGAATAGACTCAGGCTTTGACTCCAGGGAACTCTTCACTGCTCTTATGGAACACAAAGGACTATTACTCATCTACTGCATGTACCTGCAGCAACCTCATGATACCAGTTGTCCAGGAGAGAAAACTGAGACTTACAGAACCTGAAAAACTTTCCCAAAATCAGCCTGCTAGGAAGGGACAGAGCAAGAATTCAAATACACATATGCTCCTTCCAAAGTCCAGTTTTTTTCCCATAATTCTATTCTACCCCTAAATCCACACAGCCCTGTGGTAGAGGAGGGCAAGTAGGCTCTGCTCAGGACACAGAGCCTTGTGTGCACAGGAGGCCCAGACTTGGATGGGACTAAGAAATCCCCCAAGAGGGCTTCTGCAGTCCACAGCATGGCGGGTGTCAGAGGTTCTCTCTGTGGCCCATGCTGCAAGTTACGTCCCTCCACTGATACCAGTTATATGAGCTTGGGAAACCTGGGATCCTGGGCTGTACTTGCAAAAGTTCCAGCTGAGAAACTAAGGCGTCTGATCTGAATGGGTTTCTGTCCCTGCTATTTTCTAGCTTCAGGCAAGTCCTTTCATGTCTGCATGCCTCTGTTCCTTTTTCTATAAGTTGGGGTTAGTAAAAATACTCCACAGGCTTTGGATGTGGAACAAAAGAGGTGGTGTGTTGGTGAAGGTACTTTGATGTTGTATGACATCACCCTTCCATAGTAAAGTCCCCTGTCTCCAGTCATATGCATACATGGCATACATGACCAGGACCTTCCCAGGTGAAGCCCTGGGTCAGACATTACTCTAAGAATTTCAGGATTTCGTGTGATCACACACATGATTTTAGGGCCACTGCCACCTGTGTCCATGTTCTCTGTGTCAATAGTTTTCAAGTACTCTAATGACTACCTGAGACAATCAGATTACAAAGAGGAAAGGTTCAATTGGGTTCACAGTTTCAGAGGTTTCAGTCCATGACTGGTTAGTTGTTTTGGGGCTGTGGTGAGGTAGCTCATGACAGCAGGAGCATGAACTGGAGGGGGCTGCTCAACTCATGGGTGCCAGGAAATGAAGAGAGAGGGGATCAGGGTCCCAATACCCCATTTAAGGGTTCACCTCTAGTGATATAATTTCTTCCCACTGGGCTCCACCGCCTAAAGGTTTCACCACTTCCCAATACAGCCACAAGTTGGCTGCAGAGACTTCAACATATGGGCTTTGAGGGACATTCAAGGTCCAAACAATCTCCATATTAGATGTCCTAATGTACTGTGCAGATAAATGGGGTAGAGGCTTAGAAGACTTGGTTTCCTGTCCTAGCCCCACATTTACTGGCTGTGTAAATTCAAAAAAAGTCACTCACACTGGCAAACTGAATGCAACGAATCATCAAAGGATCATATATCATTCCAGTGATGAAAAGGTGATTCGAGCAATGCAATCAATTAAGGTACTGCATCACATAAACAGAAACAAGGACAATCACAGGCTCATGTCAATAGAGGTAGAAAAAGTCTTTGACAAAATCCAGCATCCTTCCATGATAAAAACATTGAAGCAAATAGATACTGAAAGGCCTTATCTCAATTTGATAAAAGCCATTTATGACCAACCTACTGCCAACATTATATTAAATAGGAAAAAACTTAAAGCTTTCCTTTCAAAGTTAGGAACAAGATAAGCATGCTCACCATTACCATTTCTGTTCAACATAGTACTTGAAACATTAGCAAGAGTAATTAGACAAGAAAAAGAGATTAAAAGGATGTGGATAGGAAAGGAAGAAGTCAAATTATCATTATTTGCAGATGACATGATCCTCTACATAAAAGACCCCCCCAAAAAAATCCACCCAAAGACTCTTAGTAATAGTCAAAGTCAGTAATGTAGCAGGTTATAAAATCAATAGCATTACTATACATTACTAATAAACCCACTGAAAACATAATTAGGAAAAAATACCATTCACAATAGAACCCAAAAAATCAAATACTTAGGAATTAACTGAAAGTAAAAACCTCTATCACGAAAATTATAGCACTCTGAAACAGGAAATTGAAGTAGACAACAGAAAACAGAAAGAAATTCTCTGCTCCTCAAAAGGCAAAACAAACAGTCAAAATGACCATGTGTCCAAAATCATGACATAAATTTAACGTACTCCCAATAAAAATTCCAACAATATTCTTCACAGAATTGGATAATACAATCCTAAAATCTTTAGGGGACTGGAAGAGACCCAGAAAAAGCAGTCCTGGTTAAAAATAGCAAAGCAAGAAGCGTCACAATTCATGACTTGAAGTTATATTACAAAGCTGCAGTGAGGGGTCAGCGGTGCGGTGCCTGCCTGGGAAGTAAAAGGTCCTGAGTTCGATTCCCAGTTCTAAAAAAACCTGCAGTGATTAAAAACAGCATTGTACTGGCACAAAAACAGACATGAGTATGAATGGAATAGCACAGAGAACACAGAAACAGGCTTAGGCACATTCAATTACTGTATTACTGTATTTGATCTTTGACAAGGGGCCAAAGCATACAAGGGAGGAAGGGAGACTCTTTACTAGACAGGGCTGGAAAACTGGCCATCCACAAGCAGAAGATTGAATCTAGACTCATATCTTTCATCATGTACTAAACTAAAAATGGATCAAAGAACTAAATGTTAAAATAGAAACGCTTCACCTGCTGGAAGAAAAAATAGGTAAAACTCTTGAAGTCATAGGCATAGGTAAGGACTTTCTGAACAGAACTCTGGTTGCAAAGGAAATAGAACAGAGAATCGACAAATGTTAAAAGGTTAAAAAGCTTCTGCGCAGAAAAAGAAACAACTAACATAGTGAAAAGATAACCTATAGAATAAGGAGCAAAAATCATGTCAGTTATTCCGTGGATAGAGGACTAATATCTAGAATATATAGAAAAATTAAAAGAATTAGACCAGCCAAAATAAAAGACTCAATCAAAAAATGGTTAACTGAAATGAATAGACACTTCTCAGAAGTACAAATGGCCAATAAATACACTTCTCCCTTTTAGAAAGACCTCCCTCCCTCTTCCTATTATCTATCTTTTATTTTGCTCTTTATTTATAATTGGGTTTCTCATATAGGAGCAACCATGTGAGATTTAAGCTTATATGTCTGATTTATTTCACTTAACCTTATGATCTCAAGGTACATTCGTTTGCCTACAAGTGACTACAAAATGTTCAGCATGACTGGCCATTAGAGAAATGTAAATTAAGACAATGTGGAGATTCTATCTTATCCCAGAAAGAATGGTTCTCATCAACAAACCAAATATTAACAAATGCTGCTGAGGATGCAGGAAAAAGAAACCCTTCTATGCTATTGGTGGGACTGTAACCTAGTATGACCACTTTGGAAATTATTAAGGAGATTCCTCAAAAAATTGCAACTACAAGTCCCATTTGACCCAGCTATTCCTGTTCTAGGTAGTCAAAGACATCGTATTACAGTGACACATGCATAACCATATTTATAGCAGCCCAATTCATGACAGGTAAATCTTGGAAGCAGCCTATATGTCCATCATTACATGAAAAGATAAAGACAATGTTGTTTTTACACACAGTAGACTATTACTCTGCTAAACTTGAGTCACCTGTAGGCAAATGAATGTACCTTGAGATTATAAGGTTAAGTGAAATGAATCAGACATATAAGCTTAAATCTCACATGATTTCTCTTACATGAGAAACTCAAACTATAAATAAAGAGCAAAATAGAAGATAGATAATTAGAAGAGGGAGGGAGATCTTTCTAAAAGGGAGAAGTGGTCAGAGATGGAAGAAGGGAGAAAAGGGATGAATAAAGGAATTAAGATGTGTTATGCACATGTACCAACTCCACACAAGGAATGTAAACATTATGACCAGTAACATATACTAATTTAAAAAATGAAAAAAAAGTCACCTCTATGAGCTTCATTTGTTGAATCTAAAAAACAGGACGAATAACAGTACATGTCTTGCTTACTTCTTAGAATCAAATAAACAGAGTGCTGTGTGCACCTGTAATATCAGATACTTGGGGGGATCACAAGTTTCTGAGACCAGTCTGGACAACCTCATGACACTTTGTTTCAAAATAAAATTTTTAAAAAAGCATTAGGAATATAGCTTACTGCTCCTTGGGTTCAATCCCTGCCCCCTCCCAAAAAAAGAAAGAATAAAATGAATATATAAAATTGCAGTTCACATTCATTGCTTATCCTCAAAACAACCTATGATGTAGATTCAGTTATTATCCCTGACATGCAAGAAGATGAGAAAAAACCAGAGGCATCTGAACCCTAAAGTGGCATATAACTGCTGGTTTGGGTCTTCGTCACCGTTGCTGCACACCAGTAAGACAAACAATAAACCATGCAAGCAGATCCAAAAGGTCACAAAGAAACGCCGTATTTGCTTTATTTCCTTGCAGGCTGACAGTCTGCTCTATTTTCAGCCTGAAGAACACATGTGATCCAGAGGGTCTCACCATGGGGTGGGGTGGGGTGGGGATGAGAGGTAGTGTTGTCCTCCCAGGAGCAAAGCACTGGAAGAAAGGATCCTTGAAACCTCTGTAGTCATCTAGGGTCCTCAGAATCTTTTGGGCAGGATTAGATCCAGCCACTGTCATTTCTCTAGCCCCACCTGACCACCTCGACAGCTGTCTGAGTGGAACCAGGTGGGAAACAGTGGCCTTCTGTGCCGAAGTGACAGTGTCTCTCCTGGGGTGATGCCACCTCTGAGCAGGACAGGCCACACAGATAAGAAGGGGAGAGGAGAGGTTCTGATTAGGAGTCTAGACCAGAAAAGCCAGATGTCTTGTTGCAAGTGGCTTTTGGGCATCAAAGGGCATCGAAGTCTTCACCAATATCCCTTCTGCTCCAATAAATTACCCTAGGACTATGATTTTTAAAATTTACACAACAGAGCCAAGAGCAAGCTTACCAATGTCCTTGCTATACAATCTTAATTCTGAAGTGTTTTATTGTCAATCATATTATATACATGTAGAAAGTTATGTTATATAATATATATGTACAGATACATATGATATAGACTTGTATATAAAACATATATACATATACATGCATGCAAGTGCACATAGTTTTAGCAAATATTTTACTTCATCATTTTCTTTTATCATATTTGTTTGTTTATTATAGTGCTAGGGATGAAACCTAGGATATCATGCATGTAAGGCAAGGACTATACCTCTGAGCTGTATCTGCAGCCTTTCCCTCACCTCTTATTTTATTTTATTTTAGGTACCGGGGATCGAACTCACGACTTAGCACTTGCCAGCCAGGCACTCATGCCGCTAAGCTAAATCCCCAGCCCCTTCACCTCTCATTTTAAGAAACACATCCCAGCCTGTAGGGGATAAAGTACCATTGTCTCTGACTATATTTTCTCCTACAACTAAGCATGATTGCCCAATGTGCTCTCTCTTCTTCCTCCCACCCATCACCTTATTCTTTCACTGAACACATTATTTAAACCCCTCTTGTGCCCAAGACCATATTATGCAGAGTGGAGTATTGAGTGGGTGCCCAGGTTTGTAAGGCACTAGTTCTTTCCCTCAGGGAATTTATAGTAAAAGAAGGCAGCCACGCATTATACTCCAAAGAGAGTGGTAAATGCCAGAAAGGGCTACAGATAAGAAACTAGAAGAATCAAATGAAACAAAGAAAAGAGAAAAACTGAAAGCTATTCACGGCACAGGCAGTGTTGATATAGAGCCTCGATGGGACACGATTTGCACATGCAAGGATTCAGAATGAAGAATACTCTTTTTTTTTTTTTGGTACTGGGACCTTGCACTTGAGGGCAGGCGCTCTGCTGCTGAGCTACATCACCGACCCAAGAAGACTACTTTAAACAGAGTGGAAGATACTAGCATACCAGTGTCATTGAATATGGAAATAGGTAAGTGGTCCAATTTGGCTAGAACTATGATTCAGCAGGGAAATGTGGGACATATTAGTGGCAGAGAAAGGCAGAAACAGCCAATGTCCCGGCCAATCAGCCTTTCCCACCTGGCTCTCTCTAGGGCCTGCTCTTCCATTTCTCATGGTAGACGGGGATAGGACGTCCCATTAGGATCTGAAGCCTGCAGGCCCAGTGTCAGCAGCCCTGCCTGTCAGCGCACCTTCCCTGGGAAAGACACAACTCCTTTAGGCTTCAATTATTTTGTATCCTGGGCTCAGGGGTAGATCACTTCATGTGTATCTAGCATGCATGAAGCCATGTGTACCCAGCATGAGTGTTGGGGTTACTTTTATTGCTCCCTAGACAGAATCACCTGGGGAGCTTGAAAAGCATGTAGATTTGGGCTTCTGGTCATGAAAAATTAGCTAGACTCCAAAGCTTTGGACTAGTTAGAAAACTGTTATACTCCAGTATACTCATGTATTTAAAGACCAGTGTCCAGACTCGTAGTACAGAAATATGATTCCAGAGAAGAAGGAAACCTACCAGGTGACTCTAGTCACCTTGGCCTTCTGCCTGCAGAGCCTTCAAGGCTGCAGAGCAAGGGGGGCACTCTGGAGAGCCTGAAAGTCTCTTTGAGTTGAGAACACAGGGGGCAGAGACTGCGGAGGCCGAAATGGCTGTCACTTAGGGGCAGAGTGACGGAGAAGAGGGAGTTACTCTCCAGAAATCTCCAGAGACCGCTCCTTCACTGTGTTCCTGAACAAATGAGGGCAAAGCAGTCCTAGAGCGGTACTAACCACAGATTTTCCCTACATAAACTAAAGACAACTCTCAGAAAGTTCTAGTTGACACACATGTAAGTTGACTGCCTTTGTGAACTAAGTCAGCACTTAAAAGGAAAGCAATGGAATGTGGCATTCAACAAAATCACATTCAAAATGTCCAGTGTAGAGTCAGAAAACTACTAAACCTGTGAAGACACAAAGGGGAAAAATGACACCATAAGCAAGGCAAAAACAAAAACACAGCAAGGAAACAATTGAAAGAAACAAACCCAAAAAACTAAATGAGACTTGTAGGAACAACCACCAGAAGCACAGAGAGAAAAAGAATACTGAAAAAAAATTAGAGACTCAGTGACAGATAGAATAACATTAATCAATTTAGAAAGTTTTTTTCTTTAATTTTAATGATTTTTTTAAAAAATTCTGCAACAGGGCCAGGGGTTTAGCTCAGCGGCCCCGTCCTTGGCCCAGTTACCTGCTTGATAAGCACAAGGTCTTGAGTTCAGTCGCCAGTATGGAAAAATAAATAAATAAAAAGGATAAAAATCCTGCAATATATATCTGCTGTTAATACTATTCAGTAAAAATTTCATTTCAGATATTGTGTTTCTAAAGGTGAAATTCTTTTAGAAATAATTATTTTTGCATCACCCATTTCTCTCCTCGTTGTGTTCTTTAAACCCTTGAACATATTTACAATAGCTGTTTTAAAAACTGGTCTGCTAGTTTCAACTTGTCATTTCATAATCTATACATATGATTTTTCTTATTATTTTTCAGCACAATAAAAATAAGAAAGGGCAAAGACTTCTTGCCAGAAAATGCTAGCGAGATGTTGAAACAATATTTATAGATGCTGAAAGAAAATAAAAGTCAATCTAAAATTAACTATCCAGAGAAAAAGGGACATCAACAACGAAGGGGAAATATTTGTTTTCAAACAGAGAAGCTGACAGAATTTGTCAGCAATAAACCTGACCATAAGAAATGTTAAAGAAAGTTCTTCAGGTGAAAGGAAAAGGGTCCTAAATCGAATCTGGAATCTACAAGGAAATGAAAATGAGAGAAATGGGGTATATTTGGGAAACTATGAAAATTTGTTTTCACTTTCAAAATTGCTTAAAAGGTTTTTAGGATAAGAACGATGACCGCGTATTTTGAGACTTATACATAGCAGCAAATCTTTGACAATAATAGAGGAAGGGAAAAGGGAAATAGACTGTTATAGGGTTTGTATATTAAATATTAGCATATTATCTGAAAGTAGTGAAAAATTAAAAACAAATATTATAAAGCTGGGTTTAAAAATAGTGGAATAAAGACTGGTTGCAAGATATATCCTCTCCAGGACCTGGACTTGAGACATCTGAAAACAACAACTTGGTGAAGAAAAACTGTAGCTCTCTGGGGATCGGAAGGGAAATGACAGAAAAACTGCAAACTTCAGAGAAGCTGGAGAAACAGGGCACAAAGCAGAGTAAAGAGTGAAGCAATCTGGCCAGCGAACCTCAGCTCCCAGTGAGGAGAAACTGTCCTCACTAATACAGGATAAGCCCAGAGAGAGTCGCAGCCCTGGGGAGAAACAAGGGACCACCTATCCCCAAGAAAAGCCCATGATTATGGTAGACTGCAAAAACAGCATGGGCTTTTACTCTGAAAGTGATTTTTTCTACAAGGCAAACTAGAGTTAAAGAAGAAAGTCAGTGCAGTGCACACCGTATTTAAGCGTGTCAAATTAAGAGCCTTTTGTAAAAAGGTTAATTGTTTAAGGCTGAAGTGTTTCTGGGGTCACCCTACCACAGGGACTGGGTGGGAGACTGCCACAAGAGACCATCACAGAGAGGGTGAATGTAAAACACAAACTCCCCTGAGAAGTTTAAGCTCAGACCAGGAAATACGTGGGGGTTCTGGCCTCCGTGGTGAGAAGCCAGGCTGGCCACGTTTGGCTTTTACCAAAAAGAAGTTTGTGCTCTCATTGTTTGATCGTTTGATCATTTTTTCATGCCTAAATCTTGTAATGTGAACAACTATGTCTAAGATAACAATATGCAATATATTAACTAGTGTTAATTTCCTGCTATTTTTTAAAAATACTGTATCATTTCTATCTTTTGTTATGTTTTGTTTTTAAAATTAAAAAAAGTTTTAACTATTTCATCTTCCAGGAGGTTAAGTGTTTTTGTTTTAACATTTAGTCCTTTGATGCATTTTGATTTTACATTAGTACATAATGAGAGATACGGGTCTAGATTCAGTCCTCAGCATGTGTATAACCTGGTTCCTCTAGTACCATTTGTTAGAGACTGTCTTGCCTCTTGCATATATTTTTGGCCCTTTTGTCATAGATCAGATGGTTAAATGTGCCTGGATTGTTTCAGGATCCTCTGTTGTGTTCCACTGATCCACATGTCTGCTTTTGATGAACTTACAGAGATTAGTAGTATAATTATCTTTCTTGTGTGTGTATACACACACACACACACACGCACGCACATATATACGTATACCTATATACATATAATCTTTTCCCTGTTTCCTTTTTTCCTTTCCCCATCCCATTTGTTCTTTCCTTTAGAGCATTTTCTTTCCCTTTCATTTTCACAATATCTATTGTACATTTTTTTTTTTTTGGACAGTGTCTCACTATGCAGTTCAGGCTGGCCTTGAGCTCACTTTGTAGCCCAGGCTGGTCTCTAACTCCCAATGATCCACCCGCCTTAGCCTCCCAAGTGCTGGGATTACAGGCATGCATCACCACACCTGGTCTAGTGTACATTTTGAATCTTATTATTCTTTTAGGTTTTTTTTTTTTACACTAGGGAGACAATATGATATTTACACATGTGAGTGTGATTTAGTTCACTTATGAGTATGGACTCAAGTTGCATCCTTTTACCTATAAAAGCCTGTTGTAGTCAGGGTTGCAAGGAGAACAATTATATACAGGGCACAGAATTCATAATATTTTTTATGATGTTCACCCAGAGTTAAATACAAGAAAGTGCAAAAAATCTGTCCACAACACTAAAGACCTAGAAAATCCAGCCGAGGGCCTGCATCCGACAGCAATGTCCTGCATGAGTCCAACTGAAAACTTAGAGCCCATGACAATGCCTCCCATAAGTCCACCTGGAGACCTCAAGTCCACAACAGTGACTCATGCAAGTCTATTTGACAGATCTGTGCTAGGAAGGCCCAAAGGTCAACAGTGGAAGCCAGAAAGTCAATGCCAGTGGGATGAAGGATCTGTGCCAGTAAGTTGAGGGTTCTCCAGTGGAGCCAAGAAGTGATGCTCAAAATAAGGACTAGGGTTCTCCTGGAAAGTACCACAGCCATCCTCAGTGACAATGATGTTTCAGACTCTTCCAACAATAACAGTTGAGTACATATCAGGAAGCCAGCATGACAAACTTCTCCTGGGGATTAAACAACATACATCATCCCCTCTGGAGCCAGGATGTGATGCTCAATTTAAGGACCAGGGCTCCCCCAAAGTGAACCACAGCCAGTCTCAGCGACAAGGTCCTGAGCTCCTGTGATGATAATGGCTGAGTTCATATCAGGGAAGCCACCATGACAAGATCCTCCAGGAGAACCAACAGCTCCAAACAACAACACAAGAGAACCCACAATGTCACACTCTTTCTCTCCACATCTCCTTTTATGCTTCAACTTTCCTCAGGTAGGCCATTTACACTCAGGGCCACGGTGATTTAATTCAGCTGGTATTAAGTTGACCACCAGTTTTTAATACATAACAAAGCCTCAAGATTATCCTTTTTATAGCTGAGCAATATTCCATTGTGTAAATATACCATATCTTTTTTATCCATTCCACAATTGATAGGCATTTGGGTTGTTTCCAAGATTTAGCTGTTATAAATTGTGCTGCTATAAACATGGGTAACATATGTATCACTGTGACATGATGTTTTCGTTTCATTGATACCTATCAGTCATATATATATATATATATATATATATATATATATATATATACATACATACATATATATATATAGAGAGAGAGAGAGAGAGAGTGATCATTGTCTTGGAGCTGTTGAATTATTTCATGGTCCCTTGTTATTTTAAGAATTCTTTCCTTTTGTGATCACTAGCTGTGATCCTGTCTTCAAGATCTGACAGTGTATCTTTGGTTTCATTCAAGAGGTTTTGCCAGCTTTCAATGGAATTTTTGATTTCCTGGATAATGTCTTGAATTTGTTTTATGCACCCTATTCCTTTCCTATATCGTTCATTTGTTTCCATCATTTTCTCATGCTCCTGTACTTTTTAATCTATGTCTTCTTTAGCTATGCTAAGCAACTCTTTTATTAAGGCTGTCATTTCTTTTTTTATCTGAGAGATTATTTCTAATATGATTTCCTCTACAGCCTCATGGATTTTTTTCTTTATTTCACTTTGCTCTCTTTTCAGAAATTTCAGGTGTGTGTTTTCCTATACTTGTTCTGAATGGGCTGGGCATGTGAGGTTGCATTTTGTTTTTCATTTTGTCCTTTTCATCTCTTGGTTTTAATATTTTGGTCTTTTCAATCCTGCTAGTCTTGACTGTCTGTCATGTTTGTCTTAGGGTCCTACTGTGTGGCTGATTCTTGAAGACATAGGCATAGGCAAGGATTTTTTGAACAGAACCCAACTGCACAAGAAATAATGTCAAGAATCAAAACAGATTATGTCAGATTTCCTTTCCTGTACAGCAAAGGAAATAACCAACATAGTAAAAAGAACCTACAGAGTGAGAAAAGTTTTTGCCAGCAAATCCTCAGATAGATGACTAATAGCTAGAATATTTAAAGAACACACACAAAAAAATCCCTCAAAATAAGAGCCTCAATCAAAAATGGGCAACTGAGATGAATAGATAGTTTTCAGAAACGTACAAATGGTCAATAAATATATAAAACTGTTCAATATATCTGGCCATAACAGAAACACAAGTTTAAACAATACTAAGATTCCATCTTATTCCAGAAAGAATTGCTATATCAAGAAATACAATTTAAAAAAAGAAATAAAATTAACAAATGCTGACAAGGCTGAAGAGGAAAAAGGCACACTTTTACATTATTGGTGGGAAATGTAAACTAGTACAACCATTGTGGAAATCAATGTTGAGATTCCTCAGAGAAATGAAAAGCAGAAATTCTATTTGACCCAGCTATTCTCCCTCTAACCATCTTCCCAGAAGAGTTAATGACATCATTATACAATGATATATGCATGCTCATGTTTATAACATAACTCATAATAGCTAAATAATGGAATGAGCTTATGTAACCATTAAAAAATAGATAAAGAAGGCATGTTATTTATAAATAATGGAGTATTGATTTATAAAGATAAATCTGAGTCATTAGTAGGAAAATGGATGACCTTGATACCATAATTTTAAGTGAAATAAGTCAGACACACAAGCTTAAATATTGTGTGGTTTCTCTTATAAAAGAAACCCAAAGCACAAAGAAATTAAACAGATAGAAAACAGGAGATAAATTTTTGCAAATGGAAAGGGACCAAGAAATGGGGGGAGGGGAGAAAAGGGTGTGAAAAGAATTAGATGTATCATGTACATGTGCCAACTCCCCATGATGAATGTAATCATTATGTACTGAAACCATGGTAATAAAAATAAAAAATTTGAAAATAAAACTAAAATCACAAGCAACACTAAATGAACAGGAATGCCCATAAGTCAATAGTGGAAATGAAATGGAATGCCAGATAATAATGGGAACGAACTCAGGAAAGAAAGGCTGAGTTATAGCTCAATGGCAGAGCACTTGTTAGCATGTGAAAAGCCCTGGATTTGATCTCCAGTTCTGTAAAACAAAAGAAGGAAGAGAAAGAGAGAAATGAAAGAAAGAAGAAAAAGGAAGAAAGAAAGGAGGGAGGGAATAAGGAACAAAGGAGGAGTAGAAAAGGAAGGAAGGAGTAGAAAAGATCAAAAGATAAATGAAATAAATAATAAATTAGCAAGAAGATAGATGTAAATTTAATACTGATTATTAAATCAAGTATATGAGGTGTGATAAAAAATATGTTTAAACTGGGTTTGGTGGCACACAGCTGCAATCCCAGCACTGAGGAAGCTGATGCAGGAGAATCATCATGAGTTGAAGCTCAGCCTGAGCTACATGGCAAGAGACCCTGTCTCAACAATAACAACACGATTAATGTTTAAATTGCTATTATTTTTTCACAGTACTCCTTTCTTCAAATACACTTGTCCCATGGTTCTCAAACTTTCTAAAGCAGTTCCAGAAGTTTCTTTCACCCATATCATCATATCTGCTTCAATATCCTCAATTGATTCAAAAAGTTTATCTTTCATTTTGACTTTGAGGAAAAGCCAGAAATGGCACAGTGCTTAATCTGGTGAACAAGGTGGATGAGGACTTACCATAGTTCCTCTCCATTGGGTTACATTCAGCAAAGCATTCATGTAGTTTTGGTCATACCTCACAAAGGCACTTGTGAGAGAGGACATCCAGCTCTGCTTCACAATGCGGCAAAATTGGTGGGATAAATGTGTGCAAAGCAAGGGGAAGTATTTTGAAGAGGATTAATGGAAATGTGTCTTTTTTTTCTTATTTAAACATTAACTATATATATATATATATATATTTTTTTTTTTTTTTTTAATCAGTACCAGGGATTGAACTCACGACCACACGCTTGCAAGGCAGGCGCTTATGCCACTGAGCTAAATCCCCAGCCCTAACTATATATTTTTATCACTCCTTGTAAATCACCTAAACAATATGATTAAAACACAGATTGACAGGTTGAATTAAGGAAATGTTAGATCCAACTAAATATTGTCTACAAGAAAAACATTTTAAATGTGAAGACACAGGTTAAAAGTAAAAGGGTAGGAAAAGATGTGACCTATTATACTGGTTTTCTATGGCTGCCATAACAAATTATCATACAATTACATAATGGTTTATGCAATACAAATGTATTCTCTTACAGTTCTGAATCTTAGATACACACCATAAATCTCCCTAGACTAACATTCAGGTATCAGAAAGTCTACATTCCTTCCTGGGAAGTTTATGGGGAAATCAGTTTTTTTTTTTCCTTTTCCACCTTCCAGAGACCACTCTTAACAGGCTTAACATGTGGCCTCTTCCTCCATCCGCACAGCAAGCACTTTTCACTTTGTGCTCTTCAATCCATTCTGGTTGCATTTTCCTGTGATCACAGTTAAAAGTGTTTCTGTGGCTTTAAAGAAGCATGCGATCAAATTGGCTGCTCAGACAATCCAGACAGTGTTGCCATCTCAGGGGCTTTTGTTTAATGGTATCTCCAAAGCCTCTTATTGCCCTACCAGATTCCTGGGAATAGGATTTAGCCATTATGTTACCTACTAGACATGCAAACATGAATAACAAGAAAACTAAAGTGACTGTCAGATAATTGTACATGGGCGTTCATCAAAATAGATCATTCATTGGCCATATCAAAGTGCCAGTAATTTAAAAGATTGAAATCAATGGAGTGTGTTCTCTGTCCATAAAGGAATTAAATTGTAAATCAATAAGAGGAAGACCTAGAAGTAAACAGCACACTCCAAATAACAAAGGAAATTACAAAACATTTTACACCAAATGAAATTTTAAAGCAAATATGTGGGCTACAGCTAAAGCAGAAGTTGGTGAAACTTTACAGATTTAAGTACTTATATTAAATAAGAAGAAAGATCTAAAATCAATATTCTAAGCTTCCACCATAAAAAGTTAATGAGAGAGGAATAAATGCAAACAAAAGAAAGCAGAAGACAGGCAATAATAAAGATAAGAATAAAAATCAATAAAACAGAAACTAGATAAACAACAGAAAAAAAGCACTAATAGCAAAACTAATTCTTCGAAAATGTCATAAAATGGATAAATCTGTACCCAGACTAATTTTTAAAACAAAGACATAAAAATTACCAACATCATGAAAGAAAAAGGAACATAATTTTCTCCTCACAGGGTAAAATTACTCAATTGAGGGGATATTTACTGTATATAACTTTCTGGTTTGTTTTGTATTTTGTTATATAACTAGATTTTGTTCTTATGGTTAAAGGTGACAAGTTAATAGTTACAATAGTTTGGCATTTTCTAGGCTGTGCTTGATGCTATTGTTATTACAGATTGTACTACTTTAGCCAAGGTGACGTAGTTGTTCTAATCAGTTGTTCTTTCTTATTTGCCAACACCAAGATTTCCTGAGGGTCATGAACAATAATATAGCCCAGTATCAAAGGATCAAAAGCTAGGCAGCAAATTCTCATCCCTAACAAACTGAAGAGGTAGGATCTCATGATACACTCAAAAACAGAAAGAAGTGATGTGTGAAATAATTTCTCAAGTAACTAAAGAGATGATGACCATAATAAGGGACATGGTTAGTGTAATCTAAAGTAAATGCAAATTTAAAAAAGAGGAGTTTAAGAAAATGATGGAAACTATAAATGCCCAACATAGGAAAGAAATGGGTCTATGAAATATATCAAACAGAAATCTAGATTAAAAATTCTATTGAAAGTCTGTGCAGCAGGATCAACCAATGTGAGGATGGGACATCAGATATAGAAAACAGGTTTGTGGTTAGCACTCATGAAAACAAAGACTTCTTAGAAACATCAAAAGATCACAATAGCTACTAGATGCAAAGAAGAATAACATAAGATTGACTGGAATCAATAAAAAAAATCAGGAGATAGAGCAAAGGACATAAAAAATCTTTTCACAGAAGTAATGGCAAAAATCTTCCTAAGCAAGACAGTGTCTTCCGAGATCCATGCCATGTCGGAACTTAGGGCGCTGGGCAACAAAGGAACCCACTTGCCTCCCTGGTAAGCAGCATGAGCCTACTGGCGTGCGGGCTGAAAATCAAACATCCCACCCTCTCCACCCTACCCTGTTAGCAAATGGGAGCAAGAAGTCTGAGCATCTCTTGGGAGGATAACTGTATGCAATATAGCAAATAGGGGGGATTTTCTTCTACCGTCTCTTTGAAGGCAAATATTGTTATCACGGTTTTGATTTGTTCAAATTAATTGTATTGCTCTATTCAATACTCTGTTTTGATATGTTTTATGATATTCTGTATTAGGTTTGATTTTGCTATAACTAATTGAAAGGACAGCTATTGTGAAGATAATGAGATATACTATGGTACCTATTACTGTTATCCCGGTAACCTGCTGTGAAGTTCTGTACCAATTTCACTGCATTGTCTCGATTAGCTTTGTTCTGTCTTGTTCTGCTGTATTTTACTACCTTCAAAATTAAAAAAAAAATCTTCCTATGCAAAGAAAAAAAATTGGCATATAGATAAGTGAGTCACATAGAACTCAAATTAGCCATGACCCACCCCCCTAAAAAAACCCTACACTGAGAACAAAATATTAAAAGCTATTAAAAGAAATGAATCACCTATTCAGGAAAACCCATCAGAATCACAAAAGAACTCTCGATATAAACCCTTACTTCAAGGAGACCTTGGAGTGAAATATTTCCAGCCCTAAAAGAAAACAACCTCTAACTCAGATTTATGTATCCCACAGAACTATCTTTCATAAATGGGATATTTTCATGATAACAAACACTTGAAGAAATTCATGACTACAAAACCAGCACTACAAAATGTTCTATAGAATATTTTAGAAAGAGATAATGAAGACTAGAATTCCATGAACCCAAATAGAAGGAATCCACCAGACAAGACAATTAGACAGAGGGGAAAGACAGGAACTAACAATAGGAAAATAACACGACAAGGATGCATCAATATATATCAGTTCTGACCATCAATGTCAATGGTCTCAATTCAACAATCGAAAGAAGCAGATTGGTAGAATATAACAAGATACAACAATATGCTGTGTGCAAGAAACACATTTAACTAAAAAAGAAATTCATACACTGAAAGTCAAAGAATGGAAAACAATTTGGCATGTGACGGGAGCCCAGAAAAAAAGCAGGGATACCTATTCTATTTGCAGACAAAGTGGATTTCAAGCCAAGACTGGTTAAGAGACACAAAGGTCACTATATTTTTGTAAAGGGAACAAACTAAGAAGAAGAGATAACAATCATAAATATATGTGCACCAAAACCCAACACACCCGACTATATTAAACAATATTAACAGACATGAAAAATCAAATAAACACTGATACAGAAATAATGGAGGGACTGGAATATAGCTTGGTGGCACAAGTGCCTGCCTGGCCAGCACAAGGTCCTGAGTTCAACTCAATAGCATTCCTGCACACAAATAATAGACTCACCAAGAGAGACTTTAGAAAACCCACACCTTTTGGAATAGCATCAAAAGAAGTGAAATAAGAATCAACCTTAATATTAAGTAAAAACAGTTTTGCTTGAAACCTACAGTACTCTGAAAAAGAAGATTAAAGAGGATATAAGAAAATAGAAAGATATCCCTTGTTCTTGCATAGGAAGTATCAATATAGTGAACATGGCTATGCTTTCAAAATTGTTATATAGATTTAATGCAATTCCAATCAACATACCAATAGCATATCTTACATAATTAGAAAAAATAACCCTAAAATTATTTGGAACCAGAAGATACCTAGAATAGCAAAAGCAATTCTGGGCAACAAAAGGTCAAGAAGCATCACAATTCACATCTTGAAATTGTACTACAAAGCTACCATGACAAAAACAACATTATACTGGGGGAAAACACTACCAAAAACAAAGAGAAAGACTGAGAATCGATTGAACAGATTAGATTGGAGGGTGCAGAAACAACTCCAGACAGACTCAGCCACTTTATCTTTGAGAAAGGGGCCAACACTTTCACTGGAAGAAAGATAGTCTCTTTAATACATGGTGCTAGGAAAAACGGCTTTCCACATGCCGAAGATTAAAACTAGACCCATATCTTTCAACATGCACTAAACTAACATTGAAATAGATCACAGATCTAAATATTAAAACAAAAACACTAAATGTACTGTAATATAATACCAATAGAGTAGAATACAGCAGAATTTGAAGGTAGTAAAATACAATAGAAGAGACAACCCACAGAGTGGAAAAAAATTTTGCCAGCTGTTCTTCGGACAAAAGACTAATACCTAGAATATACAAAGAACTCAAAAAATTAAACACCCCAAATTTAAAAACCAATCTAAAAATAGGCATCTGAATAGACATGTCTCAGATGACATACAAATAGCAAATAAATATAATATAATATAATATATAAAAATGTTCAACATCACTGATCAAGAGATGCAAATTAAAGCAACATTGTGATTCTATTTCAGAAAGAATGGCTGTTATGAAGAAATCAACCAATAGCAAATGCTAGCAGGGCTGTAAGGAAAAAAGAAATCCTTCTCCATTCTTGGTGGCAGTGCAGACTGGTGCAACCACTGTGGAAATCAGTATGGAGATTTCTCAAAAAAGTAAAATATGAGGTTTCATTTGACCCATTCTCCTTCTTGTTATCTTCCCAAAAGAATTAAAAGCATCACAGCACAGTGATACATGCATTCTCATGTATATAGCACCACAATTTGTAATAGCTAAATCTTGGAAACAGCCCAAATGCCCAGCAATGGATGAATGATTACAGAAGATATGGCTTTTTTATACAGTGGAGTGCTATTTAGTCACTTGAGATATTTCTAGGTAAATGGATGTACTCTGAGACCATACTCTCAAGTGAAATAAGCTGATTGTACTTCTTTAAACATCACTTTGTTTCTCTGGTGTTAGGAACTGAAAGGGTAAATAAGGACCAAAATCTAGAATAAATATTGTGAAATAGGAAGAAAATGTTCAAATGATAAAAAGAACAAGGGGGAAGGGAGAGAGTTGACAAGAAAATACAGAAAAAATGGAAACAAAGCTTTTGTAAATAAAGGAGGAAAAGAGATTGAAGGGAGGAAAGATTGGGGCAAAACAAAGAATCAAGATATATTATGTACAGATACAAATTCCCTATGATGAGTGTGATCACTATGCATATCTAAAGTGTACCAATAAAGTTAATATTAAAAATATTATGACAATTTCATACAAGCAAATTTGACAACTTAGACAAAATGAATATACTTCTTGAAAGCCACTATACACATTTTGTTTTGTTTGTTGCATTGTGGATTGAAACCAGGGGCTTCATTCACACTGAACTGTATCTCCAGTCCTTTGTTGTCTTTTATTTTAAGATGGGTCTCACTAAGTCACCAACCCGCCCAGGCTGGATTTTAATTTACTATTCTTTGGCCTCAGCTTCCCAAAATACTGAGATTCTAGGTATGCACCAGTTTCTTATTGCTGTTTAAATAAATTACCATAAACACTGTGACTTCAAGAAATACAATGAACTTATTATCTTGTAGTTCCAGAATGCACAAGCTGAAAACTAATTTTATCAGGTAAAATTAAGGCACTGTCCAGATTGTGTTTCTTCCGGAGGTTCCAGGGGAGAATCCATTTCCTGCTTCTCCAGGCTAGCTACATTCTTCAGCTGCAGGCCTCTGGATAGCATCATATCTTCCCTTTCTCCTTCCCCTCCCCCTCCCCCTTTCCCTTTTCTTTTTCTTCTGTCTGTCTGTCTGTCTCTCTCTTTTCTTTTATTTCTTTTTTTGCAGTGAGGATTTAACAGGCCTTTGCAACAAGCTACATCCATAACCTTTTCCACCTTTTAATTTTGAGACAAGGTCTTACTAAATCCCTAAATTGCCCAGGCTGGGATCAAACATGCTATCCTATTGTGTCAGTCTCTCAAAGCACTGGGATTAAGGTGTGCACCATCATTTTTGGCTGAATCTCTGCCTCTGTCATCACATCTCTGTTTCATTTTCTGAATCTGACTCCCCTATAAAGGGGAGTAAATACTCTTGATTATATTGGGTTCACCCCAGGTAATATGACAACCTTAACCATAACTTCCTCACATCTTTAAAGTTCCTTTGCCATGTAAAATAATACATTTATAGATTTGGGGGAATAAGATGTGAGCACCTCAGGGAGGTCATTCTGCCTACCTGACATGCAAATTCCCAAAATAGACACACAAAGAAATAAACTATCCAAATGTGGTTATACCTCTCAAAGAACTTAAATTTGTAGTTAAAATTCTTTCCACTGAGAAACACTTTCAGGTTAGTCATTTTAGAATGACTTCAATGGTATGTTATGTCAAACATTTAAGGAAATAATGAAGAGTGAATCTTTGTGCCAAACACAAAAATTAACCTAACATGGATCACAGACCTAAACATAAAGAAAAATCTATAAATTTACAGAAGAAAACATAGGAGAACATGTTAGTGACTTTGAAGTAGGTATTTGTTTATTTATTTATTTGCAGTACTGAGGGTTGAACCAAGGCCCTTACATATGCTAGGCACATACTCTACCTCAGCCCCTTTGTATGTTTTATTTTGAGACAGGATCTCACTAAGTTGCCCAGGTTGGCCTCAGTTGCAACCCATCTGCCTCAGCTCCCCAACAGCTGGGATTACAAATCTATGCCACCATTCCTTGCTGGTCAAGAGTTTTTGATAGGACACAAAAAGCACATACCACAACAGAAAATTTGTAAATTTTTCATTATAATTAAATCATTTGCTTTTCAAAGACAATACTAATAAAATGAAAAAGCAAGCCACTGAGATAAAAATAGATCTGATGAAAATTGCTTTCCAGAATATGTAAAGAACTCTTAAAACTCAATAAAAGAACAAAGAATTCAATAAAAACAGTGGGCAAAGAAGACATGAAAATGGCCAATCAGCATATGATCATCAGTCATCGGGAAAAATAATATTAAAACCATATTGAGCTGGGCATGGTGGTGCATCCCTGCATTCCCAGCAGTTTTGGAGGCTGAGACAAGAGGATTCAAAGTTTGAGCTCAGCCCAGACAACCTAGTGAGACTCCATCTCAAAATAAAAAAGAGTTGTGCTTGTAGCTGGGTGCAAAGACCCTGGTTTAAATCTCTATATGAGGAGGAGAAACATACACTGTACTTACCTACTCAACTTGATAGAATATAAAGGGGGTGATGATGATACCAAATGTTAGTACGAATGGGAAACATCTGGGTCCTTTTTGGTGGAAATAAAAAATAGTATAACTGCTGTGAAAAATAATTTGGTACACTAAATACATGTTATCATACATTCTAGTAATTCCAACTCTAGATTTTTACTCTTGATAAAACATATGAAAACATATATCCACACAAAAACTTGTTTTTTAGTCATCATAGCATTTATTAAAAATAACCAGAAAACTACCATAATGACCATCACCAGGTAAGTAGAAAAAGAAATTGTGGCATATCTATTGTGAATACTCTCAGAAATAGCAAGGAACAAACTAATGATACTTGTAACAGGATAGATAAGCCTCAAAAACATTATGCTGTGCAAAAAAACCTGTAAAAAGCACAAACTATATGATTTCCATTAATATTAAATTCTGTTACAGGCAAAACTAGCATCTACTGACAGGAAGCAGATTGGTGGTTAACCTGGCTTGTGGACAAGACGAATTGACTGCGAAAGAGCATGAACTTGCTTTTTGCAACAATGGCAATTTTTATTATAGTGGTGATTACATGGATTTATTTGTCAAAACTCATTGAACAGTGTACTCAAAGTGAGTGCACATTGTTGCGTATAAATTATAATTCAATAATTTAGATTGCTCCATGGGTAATTATCTCCAGGCTGTTCCATTTGTAGAAACAGTATTGGTCTTAATCCAGGCATGGTGGTGCACACCTGTAATCCCAGCACTCTGGGAGGGTTAGGCAGGAAGTCTGCAAGTTCAAGCCTAGTATGAGTGACTCAACATGACACTCTTTCAGTGTAGACAGGGAGCTGGAAATGCAGCTCAATGTGAAGGTCCTGGGTTCAGTCCCCAGTGCCGTAGGAATGGAGAAGAAAGGAGGAAGGAAAGAGGAAAAGAAAGGAAAGAAAAAGGATATTGGTTCTACAAGTATCCAACTCTTGGACAACAAATCAACAGTTGCTTCTCTATGGAGAGGCTTCTTTCATTCATTCTTTATTAAGGAAACTTTGCTAGAAGATAAACAAAAGAAAACTAAAATAAAAATACATTATCAATGCAGAGAAACATATTTATTTGCAAAGGGCAAATTCTTTCCCACAAGATCATTCAAGCCTGGCACCAAATAGGCTTGGCTGACCCAACTCCCTGGATACATAGCATCCACCAATTCACTTACCCTGGAGAACAGCAAGTAGGCAGGGAGCCTGATGAACCTTCTCCTCAGAGAGTGGAATAGCATGTGTGAACTGCATTCATAGTCCTGCCTTCTTTCTGTCCCACTTCTATAAAAGAAAATTCCATTCCATGGCAAGTTAGCTGAAACCAATGGGCCCCACCTTGTTCCTTTAGTATTTTCCACACTGCCTGGCATATCTTCTCCATCTTCTGATCCTCTGTCCGTTCTGCCTGTTGAAATTCTTCCCATCCTTCGTGACTCATCTTGAATGAGGTGCTCATCAGATCACCATAGTCAGGGCAACCTCTCTCCCCTGAACTCCTATAGCACATGGCTTGACGAGCTCATAAAAAGCTTGACTTGCCTTTTCTTTTTATTCACATGCATGACACACTTACATGGTGCTCCATTGTGAGCTACTTCATTATAGAAACTATTACTTATGATCTCAGCTAACTGTAGCCTGTAAGGATCCCTGTATATCACATGGCTTCTGGTGGTTGTTTCACATATAGTCATTGTAGAAAGGAATGAATGATTTGGTCACTGCTGACCAGCATCTCTGAGTTTCTGCTTGTTCCTCACCTCCTTCCAAGAAAACCTTTCTCACAGTGTAAACTTTTTCCAAAAAGACTTCCCAGATCCCCTGGTGGTGGTTTCTACAGCACTCTGGGCATAAATCTACCTTATCGGTTATCGTCTCCACATGATAAGGTAATTGTTATCTGTTTCATTCACTTATTCATAAGCAAGCCGAAGATTCCATCTTAGTCGTTTTTATCTTACATTTGCCCGGCCCAAGGTCTTGTAATAGCGTGCACTTCCTAAACATTTATCGAACAGAACATTCTCTTCAGACTTCAGACCAGGCCAAAACCGCCCTTAAATCTCATTCCCAAAAAAGTGCAGCACGAACAGTTTTCCCACCTTGCTCCCGCAGAGCTGGATGAAGCTGCAGGTTCAGATGTTTTCTAGGGGCACTTAAATCCCAAGAGCCTAGGGATCCCTAGCAGAACAAATTGCTGAACACGAAAGAGGAGAGGCAGAAAGTCTCCCACAGAGGCCCCCAGCTTGTGGAATGGCCTGACATAGCAAAAGGCATTCTTGACTTTCCAGCGTCCCAGGCTTTTCTCTCCTTTGACACTTTTCTCTCTCCCTCTGTCCTCACTGTCCCTTTTCTGCTTCCTTGTTCTCCCAGTCTAGCCTTTTCCTCTTTCCTTGTCTGCTTCTCTCCTGCCAGTGCCACCACATTTCCCTAGGACCGCTGCGGATTTCTCTCATCAGTGTCGGGTCCCTCTTCCTGTATTTTGGCCCTCACGTAGACCCCCA
>PVLA01011904.1:0-48844 GCA_004027455.1 Hydrochoerus hydrochaeris | reverse complement strand
AGGCCTGGTTGGGTTCATATGAAGAGTCCTTGACCCAAGACAGGCACTGTCCTACAGGCAGCCAAAGACGGGCAACTAGGACACATATGTTACACCACCAGCCGCCTAAGACAGGCACAGGACCAATTGCTGTCCTGCAGGCCCATGACGGGTAAGGCCTGGTTGGGTTCATATGAAGAGTCCTTGACCTAAGACAGGCCCTGTTCTCACAGGAACTGCCATACTCCCATAAGTGACAAAGGAAACAATGTAGGGAGCGGCATAATAGCCTCACACATCTCTTCCTCCTGCAGGCATCCAGGTGCGTTGGCTTACATTTCCCAAGCTAAGTAACAATATTGAGATGTTACAAAGGTGAAAAGAGTTAATTAACACCTACTGAGCCTGGGGGCTTCCTGCTTGGGGTTGAGGTTAAAACCTATTGTTTAGGATTATCCCTGCCTGGCCCTAAGCCTGGGGCGCTTCCTGCTTGGGGCTGGGGGTTTCTGCCAAGGTTAGCATATATATATTCCAGCTTCTAAAAAATAAAGCGGATTCAGATTCACTCACAGACTGGTGTGCCGTGTTTTCTGTCTCTCACACGCCGACTCCCTGTCCACCTTTGGGAAACCCTAGCCCTGCCGCAGCTGGACTCCGGCATTGTTTGTTTTTCACCATGGTTTTTGTGTGTGTGTGTGTGTGTGTGTGTGTGTGTGTGTGTGTGTGTGTGTGTGTGTGTGTTTGGCTTTGTTTTGCTTTGTTTTTGCGGTGCCGGGCATAGAACTCATGACCTCATGCTTGCCAGGCAGGTGTTGTGCTGCTGAGCTGTACCCTAGCCCTTCACCACAGGTTTTCAAACTCACTGTTTTACAAGCTTATTATAAGCAGCGGTTTCCCAAAGGAAACAGTTTCCAAATTCTCCAGCTCAGTGTTACATTTTGAAAAGTGTATGACTTCTTCCTCTTGCACCCAAATGACCATGTTTCCTTTTGAATGTGCAGCTGCAGGTATGGCCAATACACCATGAGCCAGGGAAGCTCTCCAAAAGCTACAGAGAAGCCTCCCTTCGATCGGTCGAGTTCCCAGGATTCCTTGGATGAAATGTCTATGGAGGACTACTGGACAGAACTGGAAAACATCAAGAAATCTAGTGAAAACAGACAAGCTCAAGAGGTGGTGGTTGTCAAAATCCCTGATGGTAATAACTAAATAAATGAAACTGTCATTGTTGGTGTATGTGTTTGTGGAAAATGGATGCGTAGAGAGGAAGAGAATAACCAAAAGGTGATAGTGCTAGCTGCCTTTCAACTTGGAAATTGTTTGTGGCAGATGTATGGGTGGAGCTGCCCAGTACAAGAGGCCTCAGTAAACTGTCTTAGTTTGTAGTTATGGCTCCACCAGCTATGTCCAAATTTCTTAAGAGTTAAGCTTTGTCTTTGAAAATCATCTGAACTGCATTTGATAACATGCCTGCCACATAGTTGCTTGGTCTCCAGGAAGTGTAGATGTTTATGGAAAGGTCCTGATTTTGAAGTGATACTGTTTTCTAGAGGTCTACTTGATTTCCTTTGATCTTTCTTTTATTGATTTGTGGCCTACTAGCTTCTAACTTCAACTCACATGCTGTATTTTTTTTTTTTTTTTTTTGCCTTTGCGGGAGAGCAGAGAAAGTTCACTGTGCTTTTACAGGGTGGAAGTCTTTCAAAGAGTTGAGGATATTTACCTTGTTTCTAGCTGTCATTTCTAGAAGGAAAAGTCATGAGACCTTTTGTGTGTGTGTGTGTGTGTGTGTGTGTGTGTGTCTGGTTTTCAGGTGTGGTCGTCAAACTCATTTTAGCAGTCAGCAGACAGTGTACCAGTCAGGATGCCATGCAGCCTGCTTGACCAACTAATCTGAGGAATACAGATCTGCATCTGAGATGGCATGAGCGTTTTTAACCTCTGTAGTTGCCTCTTTCTTGTATTTGCCCCATAACTTTTCTCAGGTCTCTTCCCAACCATATTTTGCCATACTATGTGCCACTATACTCATATTGTGGAAAAAACATGCAATAATCTATTTAGTTTTTTTTCTTAAATTTCATTCCATTTCCTTTAATCTCTTAAATTTAAGCAATCACTAAGCTTGTATGCTCAGTTTTGGCACCTATTTTTTTAGCATTCTTTCTGTGCCATGTGTAAATTTGTGAGTACTCTATGCTTTGATAAATCAGATGATAGATGCAGACCAATAGCAAGGTCTGTGTGTCCATGCCTTGTCACCTGCTAAGAGATTTCCTTCTCGGTGGAGTGACTTCTTTACTAAGTGATTCAGGATGGAGCTAATTAGAAATATCTGCATAAGATTTTCTCCTTGGCTGCACCATTACTTGGAAAATAATCCAATAATAATTTTAAAAGTTGAGGGCTTTTTCTTAATGTATTTCTTAGATTTAAAAAAAAAAGAGAGAGAGAGAGAAGAAGAGAAGGAATTAAACCACCAGCTCTATTCAACTTTCTTTCTTCCCCAAACATGTTAGTAGTAAAGTCAAGCTTATTTGTGGTAACTGTGGTCACAGTGTTTCAAGATGGAAGCAGTGTTACAGTGGCCTGCTTAGTAAAATAAAGTAGCATTTAAGCCATGTGTTGTTAGCTGCTTGGTAATTCTCTAAAGTTCAAAACAATAGTGGCCAGGTATGGTGGTGCATGCCTAGCACTCAGAAAGCTGAGGCAGGAGGATTGCTGTGAGTTCAAGGCCAGCCTGGGCTATGCAGCAAGACCCTGTCTCAAAAAAAAAAAAAAGAAAAAGTCATGTACAGTGTTGTCATCAAAAAGACTGGCCAGAGTGGTTTCCATGTGCCTACACTTTTTTTTTAAAGCCTTGTACAGTTTGAACTTACTTCTGCTGGTACTCTGTTTTCTCCTTGTCATAGCAATTCCAGCTATTTTTTTCCTCCGGCAATTTGGTTTGGTATATCTGTATCAAACTCTACCCAAACAGCATTAATAATAACAGTTGACTGACTTTCTATGTCAATAAACAGAGTGTCTGACAGGAGCGAGGTTATTGGCACCTATTACCATCGTGAAGGAATCTGTGTAGTGTAGGAGGAGGCGCGCAGCAGTGCCATTCCATGCAGAGCAGGCTGTGATAGTCCCCCGTGAAGCTCCTCGCCCACCACGCGCTTGGCCTTGGTTAGGGTGTGGCTGGGGGAGCTGCCATCCAGTTTACAGATGAGAAAATGGGGTCCCTTTGAGACTGAGGGACTTGCCCAAAGTGACACAGCTGCAGAATGGACCGAAATCATTGCTGTAAGCATAGTGGTTGGAGTGCGTCCCTCTAGCCTTCTGATTTTCTAGGATGAAACAGTGTAGTCCCCCCTTGATATTCACGAGTGATTGGTTCCAGACTACTGCAGACATCCACACCCACACTTTCAAGTTCTTTCTATACCGTGGCACAGTATTTGCAAGTGGCCTATTGATATCGTCTCATATGCTTTTTTTTTGTCATCTGTGGCTACGCACAGCCGCTGTTACCCTGTGGGACTTAAGGACTAGTCACAATGCCTGTACACATGCCATGCAGATGCAATGTTTTTAAAGAATGTTTTCAGTCTGTTGGGTTCAGTCATCAGATGCACAGCCTGCGGGATGTGGAGGGTTGACGATGATCACTGTTTGCTATTTTCAGTATTTTGAATGGATTCAGTTATTTAGTTATTTTCCCATATCAGCTGGGTTTTTTTTTTTTTGCAAATAGGGTGCTTTTTAAAATTTGTTAATAAAATAATAAGAGCTGGTGTGCTGATGGCAGGATTAGAGAAAGTAATTTGAAATTGAATAATTCCCGGTGTCCACTTGCTGTCTGCTACTTTCCCCCGTTCCGGTCAGCCACAGTGAGCAGAAGAAGCAGGCCTTCCTGCAAAGCACTGTGGGACTCTGGATGATGCTGACCATGACCCAGGTCACCAGCCCAGCGTCCACCACCCAGTCTGACTGCCTTGTGTAATTGATGGGAGCAACTTGTCTTTTCATTGCTTGCCGGTCTCTGGAAGGCAACAGTATCAGCTTCTATAGTTAATCTACAAGACATTGTGGAGGTTAATTACATGTGAAGTCATTTAAAGTTTTGTAATCACTTATCTGTGAAATCGCCTGCCCCTGGAGAGCGCTGTGGCCGGTGTAGAGGGCAGTTGTCCAAGTTTCAGACAATGAATCTTAGTACCACAGCTTGGTTACAATAGCTGAATTTCAGGAAGAATTTTTAACAGCTTGTAAAAATTGAACATTTTTGGAATGTGTGATTTAAAAGCTGATTTTTTCCTTCTGTCTCAGAGGGTGAACTGGAAGAAGAGTGGCTGAAGGAGGCTGGCCTGTCCAATCTCTTTGGAGAGTCTGCCGAGGATCCCCAGGAAAGCATGGTGTTTCTGTCCACCCTGACACGCACCCAGGCAGCGGCTGTCCAGAAACGGGTGGAGACAGTCTCCCAGACCTTGAGGAAGAAAAACAAACACCACCACATTCCTGACGTCAGAGACATATTTGCTCAACAGACAGAGTCAAAAGAAAAGGTAAGTTTTCTTCTCCAATATTGAGGCAAGCGATTAACTCCTGAGACTCACTTGGACCCATCCAGTTTGATTCAAAACATTACAAATTACTTAGCGGGCACCAATGATGACATCTGGGTACCAAAGGTGCCTGCAGTGAACCCCAGTGGGTTTCGATCCCTGCCCTTCTGGAGGTTGGACTATGGGGCAAGAGGCTAGAAGTAAAAACTCAGTGTGAGCATCCTACTGGGAGTAGATGCGATGCTGGGAGCACCAGGGAAGGCGTCGCGGGCATTCTAACTGCCAGTTGTTAATAATATGAAGATGGGAACAACTAGATCTCTCCTATCTCTTAATGCTTACAGGAATATTTGGGTTTTTCAGACCCAGGAAGAGGAGGGAATATGAGAGTGGTAATGGCAGCTACATTACAAACTAGGGATCCTGAGACATGAGATCAAGTCCCCTTTGTGGCTAGTGCTTAAGCACTGTACTCAGCAAACACATGATTTGAGTGAATTCCTGTGCAAATGGTGGACATGTTACTGGAAGATGTTGGAGTCTAGTAGAAACTGGGTGAAGAGGTGTTGGGAGAAGGTTGGTACTGTATTAGACCTGTGGGACTTAGAACATTGCTGCTTACAATAGGCAGTTCCTGTGTTAATTAGCATTCATTCATGAGGAAATCAGGAATTTGTGTAGAATGTCAGTTATCGTTCTTTCTTTCATCAAGGATGTCGTGCTGTTGAAAAAAGATAAAGTGGTGTTCTTAAGGTCACAATGGATTTACATTCTGGCCCCAGTAGCTGCAGCTCACAAGACCCACTGAAGTAATTAAAATGGGAAGGAATGAAGGGGCTCTTGAACAATGATTGTAATGATAACAATAACAATACCAATCTCTGCAACCACCACTATAATGTTGAGTGTGTGTTGAGTCTGTTACTTTTCTTTTATTGCTGAGACAAAATTCCTGATGCCAAAAATGAGGGAAGGAAAGGTTTATTTAGCTTACAGTTTGTGGAGGTTTCAGTCCATACTCCACTGGCTCCATGGCAGGGTGGTATGGCTGAGAGGCAGCCATTCATGGCCACCACACCTATTTGAGGAAAGCAACAAGAGCAAATAGGATAGAAAGGGGAAAAGTACACCTCCTCCCCTTTCTTATATAGTATACTGGCTCCAACCCTGGGTGGGTGGGTACAGCACTCACACCACCAATCCCAGTGCTAGACAATGAACCAATCACAAACACTAGACTCATCTGCTTCCATGATTGCATGAGGTTTTGAGGGGGGACACCCGGACACAGTTAGTGTGCTAACTTCTTTGTCTGCTTTATCTCATTGAATTCCTCCAGCTGGCTTATGAGTGAGGTATTAAGTAATTTGCCCAATGTCCCATAGACACTAAACACAAATTTGTCTGATCCCAAAGTGCACACTTTTAACTGTTTTCTGTCCTGCTATGTTTTCATTGCCATCTACAGTTCTGATAGTAAACATTCTAAATATGAGATTCTACTTATACTATAAAAGGTTAATAAAAATTTTATGATTCTTTATAAAAATATGGAGCGGCAGGACTTATATTTAAAGGATCCGTGTCTCATGTGCAGGATTTTTGCTTTTGGTGGATGTTTCATTTTTTTCCGAGAAATGTTTCCTGGCTGCAGATTGCTACTCAATTTGGATGGCCGATTTTGGATCAAATCTAGTCCTTTTAATGGGAATTCTGAGGTCACTAGATTGCTCCAGGAACTTGTTTGACTTACTACCCAGCAGTTATTTGGGATATCCGCTGATGTCAAAGGACCAAATGAGGTTTCCAGCTGCAGAAAAATGAATGAAAAGGAAATACAGTATTACAGTATTTCCTCCCCAATTAAAGAACCCTCCCTACGGGAGCTAAAAGGGCATGAAGAGAGGGAGGAGGCAGAGAGCTGAGCCTAAGCAGAACATGTACTGTGGGATTCCTGCCAGTCTTTGAGAGGATGTTGCTATCTCATGCTAGAAGCAGCACTTTCCAGCAAATTCCTGGTAATGTCTAAACCATATGGTTTTGAGTCCAAGCTAATTGGTGGATTGTATCATCTGATGGACTCATTAAAAAAAATAGCACAAACAAATTAAAATAATGTTGACTCACTTACATCGTATGCCTTTAATGGAAGCACTGCTGCCCATTAGACATTTGGTTTACATTCCCAGTCCCTCAAGCAAACATGGCCCAGACGCCTTAACTTGCAGTTCTTCTGCGTATTCACTCTTCCATTTGCAGTGCTTTTTCATGAAGCCCTTGCTGACACTAGGACATACCATACCAGCATGAATACCGTCTGCCCTGCCCCCTTCAGTTGCTAAGGCAAACAGTGAGACCACATATTCTGAAATATGGGCTCCCATGCAAGCTTAGCATCTTGCTTAGTGCACTGTGCCTTGGAGATGAGCTCTCCACGGCATTGTGGATGCAGAAAGGAGGATGCGTGGTCCTGTCCTGTGGCCAGCGCATGTATGTGCACCCGTGCACCACTTCTGGGGTTTGGGACTCACAGTGCTCCGTGCTGAGGCCGATATGCATCTGAGTAGCACATGACTGGCACGCATGTTTCCCTGCTCTGGTGCTTTTTGTAGATTACAGCGAGCTCTCCGTGGCTCAGATCTGGGCTGGTATCACAATGTCCACTTTTGATCTGGGGCGATGAAATCCAATAGAATGACTGTTTTAAAATTAATTCACTCCTTAGGCCCCTCAGGGTGGCCTGGCAGGAAAGGGGGAAGTGAGTGTAACCAGTGGGTAGGCGGAGCCAGCTGTGCAGCCTCAAATTTGAACCCCAGAGGGCCACATGACTCAGGTGTTGCTGCCAGAGTCCCCTGACAAAAAGAATTCCAATGAGTGTTTTAGGTCTTCATGTCAACTGATTAGTTTTAATTTAATCTTCCATTCATTACTTTTTTTTAACAAAAGAATTTCTATCTTCAGCTTGTAACTAATTCAGCTTTGTCGTTTTGTGTTTTTCTCTCAGCATTATTGAGATGAAATCCATAAACTGTGGGTTTATGCAGTCAAAGTGTGCAACTTGGTGGGTTTTAGGAGACTCACCTTCTCCTGCTTATGGCAATCAGTGATAGCACACTGTCACCACCCCCTCAGAAAGCCCATAACCATACAGAGCTTTCTCCTGTTCCCTTACGCTGAGGCAGCCACTAATCTACTTAGTCTTTCTGATTTGCTTATTGTGGACATTTCACATGATAAAAATACTAAAATATGCGGAACCATAAAATACATGGTCTCTCGTGACTGGTTCCTTTCATGCAGTATGGTGGTTTCCGGGTTCCTCCGCATCGAAGCATGTATCTGTATTTCATTTTTATAGCCAACTCTTCTGCTGTAGAGATAAACCACATTTTGTTCATTCATCATTTGCTCAATGCGAATAGCTTTCTGCATGTTTTTCTTTTCCTCTCAATGAGGCGGTGATATTTTTAATGACAGGGACAACTGACATTTTCCATTTCCCCTGCAATGTTTTGTCTTACGGTTGTGGGTCATCACATATTTGTGCGATGATTGTTTGCTGGTTATAACCATCTTGCTTGCTTTGCCCACTGCGAATGTTATGCGTCTGAGCACATTTGTTTGTACTCTGCAGGTCAGTAATGAAATTATTTACAGCACCGTTTTCTCAGGTTGTGACTTGGAGATGACTGAATGGCTCATTTTCTAACTAAATGGCTGGTTTTCTACGTTTAGGCTCCAGATGGTCCTGAATTGCAGTCAGTCGGAACAAATGAAAACAAATACCAAGAAAAAGATGGTATGTTGGACTTAATTCTCCCCCTTCCCTTTAATTACTGTAATAAACAATTACAACTTTTAAAGATTCTTACCTTTAACTCTAGTAGGCGAATTCTGTTAAAATAACAATGTAAGATCCCAAATGGGTAATCACAGGGAGCTGAATGCATCATTGGGCTTTGGGGTGAAGTGTGTCCCTATCTGACCCAGAGTCCATGCACATGGCATCCTGAGTGAGTATCGTGTGTTAGGCATCGTGTGGAGACGTCATTCCTGCCCTCAGCAAGCAGCTCTCCGTGGGAGGGTCTGGTCTTCAGCCATTTTGCAGATCAGACAACTGAGTTTTAGAAATCTAAATTTGTCATTCCAAGATCATACGGCTCGAAGTGCAACCAGAGAACTTAGAGCTTGCTTCTCCAATTCATAAATGGATTAATTTTCCAAAATTTTAGGGGCATTTAAAATTAAGTTTTGGGGGGGCTGTTGATTACTATTTTTTTTCAAACTTTTTCTCTTTGAATATTGATTGCCAAAATAAATTGGAAGTTCAAAGCAGGGAAGAAAATTAATAAGAACTTAGAAGAAAAATTATAGCTGTTTCATTTGTTTACAAAAAGGAAGACTGTTCTAAATTAAACTCATTGATTTAAGCTTAAGAATTTTGTCCTTAATTGTTACTCAACAAACTATAACAACAGTGAAATGTGTTTATCTTCTTAAATATCCATGTCTTGGGCATTTGTGCCATTAATATTTAGTTTGGAAGTGGAAGGTGTGGGTATAAGGTAAACTAGAGGCCTAGGAGGGTTCCTGGTCTTCCCAATGAAAATCATGCTTTGCTCCTGGATTATGTGGGAAACTTTACAGTGTTGGCATCTCCAACATAATTTTTTTTGGAACATCTCTTCTGCACTCCTAACTTAAATAATACGTACATGCACTCATGCACATTTACATATGCCTATGTGTGTGCATTGCACACGTATGTATCTATGAAAGCACTTGATTTTTCCTACTCTTCTGTGAAAGTTTCTGTGGCTCCATGAATTATAGCAGAAAAAATTCCCAGTTTCCTTAAGTCCGTACCTCAACAAAGTGTCTGGCATTGGTAGAGCTGGGGGGATAGCCAGACATTTGGTGCCAGTGTCACGATGCTCGGAGCTCTGGGGAAGAGTGCCTGACAGTTGTATAACAGATACTGAGGACACACTGTCCTCTGTTCATGTTTTCCTCCCTTGCCAGAGATCTGCACATAGGCAGCATTAGAGAAAGTTCTGGAAAACAAGTTCACAGCCTGGACTGCAGCAGACAAGGGCAGTGTGGCAACCCCGCTGCCTGATTTACACCTGCTTTTGCTGGAATGCTAAGTGTGGGCACGGAGCCCACGATCAGAGTTACAGGAGGACATGCTCATTGCTGTCTGAGTCACTGGGTAGCTGCTGGCACCCGTTTGTGGCAGTACCACCCTCTCGCCAGCCAGCAGCGCTACACAGACTTTGGAAGATTTGCAGACATGCGGTAAAGCTGTCTGGACTCCCAAAGTGGAAGTGTTTCCCACTTAGGTAGGGAGGCGTGGGTGACAGTGTGTTTGCCATGCTTTCTCCACTTTTGAGTTTTCAAACATGTTCAGTCAAAAGTTCGTTTTCCAAATTTAGATATCATAAAGTTTGAATATTGCTAGTGTTTATGTGTTTACAGTTCATCTACTGGTGCGTATCCATCTTAACTGTCAGATCCAACTGTCTCTTGGAGGCCTAATGTTTAATAGATGTGTTTAGAAATATTAGACATGCCAAACACTTAGGGTTTCACATTGATATGTCTGTCTTTCTCTTTCTCTGATTTCCGTGAGAGAACCAAAAACTGTTTAAATACAAGGGCATTTCTAGATACTTGGAACAGCTAGAAAACTTTGGAAGATTAGTAAAATACCAAATACCTAAAACCTGATGCTATTGTTCATTTTAAAACAAAGGAAAGCAGATTACAGAAATTATAACATTGACACTGGAAGGCTTTCAGAGTGAGAGGTTTATCTCAGGATTTCCTTGTAAGTTTTCTCTTGGAGGATGATTAATTCATCGCTTTTCTCTGCTCCTTAACCCTCTATTTCCCATAGCAGTGCTTTTTCTCCTGTTGCCTTAGAATTATTTCCCCGAGTCTCTGCCTTGGCTTCATTTACCACTGGAACTGAAGCTTTTTATGTAATATATTTTTATTTTTGTCCTATGTCTGGAGGATGCTCCTCTGTCTTAAAATGTCCTAACTGGATTATAATCACTTTTAACATTTGCACAGCCCAATTATTTGGGTGCGTGTTAGGGAGAGGGATTATTATAATTCTGCCATGGAGTTTTGAGGAAAGTAGTTTTTAAATTGTTGTCTGCAAACTTTCAACTCCTCAAAGACAGCTTCTAATTTAAGAAAATGGCTAATTTTTTTTCCTCTTTGAATAGTTTCCTAGGAAACCACTATACAGAGTCACAGTAAATCACAGTGTATACACCAAAGGAAAAGTAAGATGGCCTTTGACACTTATGTTAGTATTTTTAAAAAATTAATTATAGTACATACTCTGTTTTTTTTAATGTCAGGCCATTGAAAGCATAAATATAATATAGTTGGTAGCCGATAATACTAACAGTATCCAGGAGCTTTCTATGTGTCTTCATTTGGGAACAGACTGGGTAAATGTTCCCTTTCTCTGCGTGAGATGCCTTAAGGCCCGCTGGACCAGCAAACCGGAAATGCAGCGTCAGGTGCAGCTCTCAAGCTGACTGCACAGAGGATTCACGGAGGTGGCGCCCTTTGAGCTGGGAGCCCTGTGCTGACACAGATCCAACACCGTGGAGTCACCCTGCTTGTTCGTGAGAGTAAATAAGATGAGGAGGTTCACATCAAAACTTTATTTCGATTAAAACAGGGTTTCTCTCTATAGAGTAAATGAGTATGAATGTGTATTTTCCAAATAGCCAACTATGAATATGACACATACTTATTAAATTTTTAAATGAGCATTACCTGCTATCACTCTGCTGTGTCCCTAAAGCAGCATGTTAGTATCAAAGGAGCAGCACACATTCAGTTTTTGAACGTAGACATTCTTACCTTGAATCGAAGGTCTGCAATGTCAGCAGTCACAGTCACTGGTACCAGAGTTTTTCCAGTGTGAGTTGCATTAATTCCAAAATGTTACTAAAAAGTCAAACTTTAGAAGTATTTCTACCAATGCATAAAATCTGTGTTTTTGTCAGTGAGGTGTTTAAATGTTGTTTCTTTCCTGGCAGATTAACAACAACAAAGAATGGAAAAAAAAAACCAAAACACTTAAACATTTTACACTAATATCTTGAAATGTTGATAAATATCTGAAACTTATTTGATTCGTGTTTCTGTGAGAGCTTTCGTCCTCTCACATAGGAGGGTTCTTGGTTCCTGTACCAGGTACCTGTGGATCTGACTCCCATGCCGGGAGATTGTTGGCATTAACTTTTGTTTTGGAATTTTTACTGTGATGGATAGTAACACAGTGGAAGGAGGTTTATTCCAGGAATCCGTTCCACTATGTTGCTAAATCATGTATTATGTTGCTAGCTCCAAAAGAGACCCTCTTTTAAGTCCTCAGTGTAGGAAAAAAACAGTTGTTTTTACTAAATGTGTTGAGGTTTTTCATCAAGAGTCTGGTAGCTTCCAGCAGTGTTTGAAATTTGGACTCCATCTATGAACTGTGATCTCAAGAAAGATTCCCCAGTCGGACTGTGGATTTTTAGTTGTTCCCTCTGTCCTTTCTCCATGGTGGGATTCCTTGAGTATGCTAGTAAAATAACAGTGAATTATTGCTTGGAGAAAATAGTCCTCTTCCTAAAGGTTTTTATATAGTGAATGCATTAGACCACACACATGGAACAAGCATATGAATTGGGTCTTGGGTCTTTTTCCTTCTAGTCCAAGCTTCATGCGTCATTGTTGGTGACAAGGAGCTGATCCTGCCTGTGCCTGAGGACACACCTACCTCCATCACAGACATTAACCTGGAGGTGTCATTCGCTGAGCAAGCTGTCAGTCAGAAAGAGAGCTCCAAGGACAAGACCCAGAAGACTAAAGGCAACAACGCCTCCTTACCTGTACGTAGTGCACGGTCAGATGTTACAAAAAGAGTCTTATGTTTTTTCAATCAGCTTTTTCCTTTGAACACTTAGACCCCATATAAAACTTGAAAATATAATATAGCGAGCACTCTGCTCATTTGGAGATTGTCTTAACACTTAGCATGATTTTATAATCTTTCCTTTCTCTTTCTGCATCTACCCACCTGTCTGTGTGATCTGCTATCTGATGTAGCCCCACTTTTTGTTTTGAGATTATTGGGGCATACAAAACAAAACTGCTCATAATACTTAAGAAATTGAACACCAGCTCATACTTGTAATCCTAGCACTCAATACAGGATGATAGCCATGAGTTCAAGGTCAGCCTGGATTGCATAGCAAGACTGTCTCAAAAACAAAGCAAAACAAAGCACCCCCGATAAAGAAACCAAAAGAACATTGCATAATACTTCAGAAACTGAACCCTGAACCCATAGATCTATTGAATAGGCAGCTGTGTTAGAATTTTCCTGCTTGTCTTAAGATTACCCTTTATGGCTTCTCCCTCCCCTACCCTCATTTGGGGTGTGAACAGGGAACATATGTTACATCATCAGTCTCCTGTTTCCTTGAATTGAAGTTGCTCCCTTTTTTCCCTTAATATTTTTGAAAACCAAGAGCAAGTTTCTGATTTTGTCTGGTGGTTTCCTTATAACTGGATTCCAGTTAAACATTTTTAGCCCACCTATGGCATGGTGGGATTTGTGCTTCCATTTGCATGATGACAGTTGCTGCATGGTATCGGATAGCCACTGTTGGTGACCACCATTTAACCACCAACTTGGCTAAAGACATGTTCACTAGGTCTCACTGTAAAGCTACATTTTTTTGTATGCACTTTGTGCTGATTTGTGGTCCTTAAAACTGGTTGAATAATGTAATAACCCATTGCACAGTGGAGTCACTGTCCTTTTTAGTTGTCCCTGAAACAGTAAGGAAACTGATCCTGGAAAAGCAGTGGTTTTCTAATTCTTTTATTCCTTCTGTGTTTATGGATTAGCCATCTTCTATAATAATTGGTTTCCTTGTCTGTGTTTCTGTTTTTACTTTTTGGTATTGTTTTGTTTTGAAATATCATTAAAGTCTGGCGGCTTTATTGTGTTCACTCAGGGTTTTATAAATCATTGTCATTTTTCTTTGATGTTCAAGTTTACGCACTGTCAACAGTAGGAGCCTCTTTGAGCTGGTTCCCTTGTCACCGTAACCTCACGCATGTCATCCCTCTTCACTGCCCAACACAAGATGTACCGGACTCACTTTGTAATCTCAGACTGGAGAGCAGCTATGTCTCCAAGAAGCTCTAATTCCTGTTAGGAGCAAGTTGTTATTTAGACTCCAAGCTTTGTGCATCAAATATTCTCACTGCTACTGAATGCCGTATAATTCAAACGAATACTTACAATTTCAAACATACAAAAAAAAAAGTTAAACAGAACAGCATAACGAACCACAAGTACTCATCACTCAGATCAACGCCCATTAACCCATAGCCAGTTCTGCAGTATCCAGCTCTATTCTGTGCTATTTCAAAACACATCTCCAAACAGTTACATCTGTAAATATTTGTGTTGCTAAAGGAGGGAGGATTTTAAAGACCTATATCGGTATTACTATTATGCTTTACAATCCTTACATTGACGAACCCAGTCAGTGTTAAGATTTCAAATTGTATCACATTTCATGATGGTTTTGTACAGTTCGGCCATCAGGATCCAGACAAGGTCCATATATTGAAATCGACTGATGTCTTCCAAGACTCTCCCTCTCCTCCTCCGTTTCTTTCTTCCCGTCCTTTGCCCTCCCTCCTGGTGCCCTCTTTTGTCCCTGTGTTCCTACTACCTCCTCTCCTCCTATCCATTCTATCTCCCCTTACCTCTTTCCCTTCTTTTTTTCTCCCTCTGTGTTGCTACCTCTGTCTTTCCATCCAGCCCTTTGACTCCGTCCCTCAGGCTGCTTGTCGGAAAGAGCTGGTTTTTAAGGCAGAGAGATTCCCTTCCCCTGGCTGAGCTGCTCCCTCTGGTATCGCTGCACATCTGCCTTTATTAAGTGGCTGACTTCAGATGGGTTGGATTCAGGCTCTGTTTCCTGTCTAGGTAGGTGATGGTGTGTTCTCTTTCAAGAGACTCGTGTCTAGTTGCATTTTTTTTTGGTGAAATTAATAACTGCTTAGGATCAATACCAGGGTTCATAAGTTTATTAATGTTTATAAATGTTTTCATTTGTTGATTTGGATAGTTTAAGAAAAACGTCCTAAAAATAATATTTCCCATTTATTTCCCAGTTTTCAAAAATTGTTCAAACTGATTCCTTAGCAACTTGAAAGAGTGACCAGTGAATGTTTCTGTTTCCTTTATAAAAATAACATCTTAACTCATGGGTTCCTATATATTTGATGTGACCTAGAGAACATTTCCCAGGATTATCTGACATCATTTTTGTCCCAGACCCAAAATGATACTTTTCTGCAGGAACCCCTGGTTGCAGTTAGTAGAAAGACACTTTTATGCCTACAGTCAAGACATGTTTGGTTCTCCGAGTTTTAGTGCTTTTCAGAGGACAGAAGCAAAACTGTCTCTTCTATCTTCCTTGCTGGCTGTTGTTGAGATGCATTTAGAATGTCATATAACCCTCATTTTCTTTACCCTACCTTCATACACAGTGTTCTCAGAATAACAGCACTGACATGATCACCAACCTACACACTAAAAGTGACTGAAACCTATTTTTCTTCAGTGGTGCGTGTCTCTGAGATGTATCCCAGCAAGGATTGTATATACATTATCATGCTGTAGGGTGGTAATTCTCTGTCTAGCTAAGTCATCAACCGCATACCTGGTTGGGTTAATTTGCTTCATTTTATTTTCAGATTTGACAGTTTTATTGAAATATAACTTTGTTTTATAATTGTGTAAAATCTTTATATAATCCCAAAGTCAAATCTAGAAATAAGGTGTATACAAATCTGGCCTTACCCCTTGAGTGAGTCCCTGCTCAACTCCTCTTCTTGGAAGCAAACTTCTTATTTAACACTGTGGCTTATCCTTCAGTTTTAGACAAGTGGCAGCTCCCTGTACACATTTCCTAACTTTGATTCTATTTATTTATTTTCTTAGTATATCCTTAAAATCTTGCCTTAGTAAGAAATATCTCATTCCTTTTTATAGATACACTGCCCTCCACTGTAAGATTGTATTATAATTTATACAACCAGCGATGGCAGATGTTTGGTTATTTCCAGGCTTTTTTGTGTATTTTGAAGAATCTGTTCTTAATACCTAATGGAAGAGTAAAGCAGTTTGCAAAATTTGACAAAGTGATGTCCTTCACCCCCCAGATGATGCATCCTTAAGGACTGCAGAGGAGGGAAAGGTTTGCAATGGAAGAACTGTAGGCACTAATTAAACAAGATGCAGAGAGGGTTGACTCTTGTTGACTCAAAACAATGGCATAAATCCTCATTAATCTCCACTTGGGAGGTTGCTAAAACAAAACTTTCTCTACCATTTTATTCCCTGTTTAATGAACTAATCTGAGCGTGCTACCATCTTGGTTCTGTTCATTTACCCCAAAGCGACATTTCTCTTTCTGAGTATGAGTTTAGATTCATATTTGGAATCACTGCTAAATTATCAGTGGCATGCTCTTCATAAGTATTCATCTGCCTATGTATTTGTTTTTACATGTGTGGATCTATTAGTTTCTATAAGCTTTTTAATCTAAAAAGCATGGATGCATTGCAAAGATTAACATGGTCGATGAGATGAATATTTATATTCACTTCTCTGCAGTAAGTATCTAAGCAGAGAAAACCTTCAGTTCCATTTCTGCCCCACACTTCTCTGACTCCATAAATAAGCAGAGGCTTTAGGCATTGTGTTATTCTCCAGTGACCTCATTTAATATTGAATTCCTTTTTCTTAGTGCACTGAGCAGTCCTAGTTAATTCTTTATGATCTTTCCCAGTGGATTCAAATTGCTCCTCTTGAATTTGGGGATCTGGTTTTATAACCTTTAATGTGCTTTAGTTTGAAAATTTGGCTACTGCGCACGGGCGCACTCCGAAGTGATGCCGTGCGGTTCCTGCCTTATCAAATGATCTTTGTGAGGTAGACATTCTTCTCCCTACTTTTATATTAGAGAGACTACATGGCATGTCAAGGCTTGTGGTGTGACTAAGCCTTTGAAGGTCTCGCCTTTCCACACTGGTGCTAAGGTGTTTTGCTGAAGTCAAGTTCATCCCTGGTGAAATGCCCCATGGGGCCCTCTTACCCCAAGGCCCGTGGAAGAGGGCGACGGGCAGAGACTACTACCTTGTTAATCTGGGGAAAGCGACCTTCCATTTAAAACAGTATTTTATTTCATCTTCTCTTTAAACATTTAAAAAAAAAAAAAGGTAAAGAGCTTTTCTCCTGATGAAATTCCACTGTTGTCCCTGAGCCAGGGAACTGAACCATTGAGTCTTATTAACTAAACAGAAATGATGAGAAACTTCATACATATTTAAAGGGGCTGCCGGGAGCTCAACACTGGGATAAAGAACTAAGGCCCCCATTAAGCCCAATGCTTAAATAAATAACCCCACACCGAATATTGGTAGGTAAATCCAGTGTTTGAACTAGTCATATTTAGGGTTTCTCTAAACATTTACCTTGGGTAATGCTTTAAAAATAATTATATTGTGTGTGTTTGACATATTAAACCAAAAGCAATTGATTTCAGTGAAACATTAAAAAAAAAATGTGTAAAGGAGTAAAAATACGGTGGGTTCTTCTCCTCAAGAAAACAAAACCATCAGCAGACATGTAGGACCAAGCCAAGAAAAAGGTGACAAGGTTTGTGTGGTTCCTAAAAGTAAAGCTCAGTAAGCCGGGCGTGGTGGCTCACGCCTGTAATCCCAGCACTCGGGAGGCTGAGGCGGGAGGATCGCTGTGAGTTCGAGACCAACCTGGGCTATAAAGTGAGCTCAAGGCCTGGCCGAACTGCATGGAGAGACCTTGTCTCAACAGAGACAAAAATAAATAAATAAATAAAGCTTATTGAAGATCACAAAAAAAATCAGGAGAAGACCCAGTAAATTTGAATCTGAGTCGTTTCTGTTGGTATGTGTTTCTGTATTCCTTCAGTAGACAGCAGCAAAACACTGGCAGTGATAGGAAGCGAGTGGGCTTTAACTCTGGACCTTTTTGTTTTTCTTTTCTGAGATTGGGCTGATTCTGAACTGACTGTGGAGCCAAGGCTGGCCTTGAATTCACGACGACCTTCCTGCGTCAGCCTCCGGGTGGCAGGATCCTCTTGATTGAGGGACTCCCAGACCTACATCAGTACAGATCACCCTAAATTTCTGCCTGCCTGCACAGCAGACGGGGCACTGAATCTGGGATGCAGGAGACCTGACCTTGCGTTCTGCGGATGTCCTTGACTTGTGACCGTGGTTAAACCTTTTCACCAAGCTTGTTTTCCCAACTAAAATGTGCTATAGTAAATCATACCTATTTGGATGTTTGCAGGATATGGTGTCATCAAGGATGAGCATTATCCTCACCATTTTTTAAAACTTGTCATAATATTTAGGAGAAAAGGAAAACCGTGAGAGCTGAAATTATTTAAAGAGTTCTGTGTGGAAAAAAAAAAAAGCAGTACAAATGCTTGACACTTTTTGATGCTTATTACTAGGTGCCGTTAGATCCTCCCACCATGGTCCTCTAAAGTGAGACCCAGTCCTGGCCCATTTTACAGATCAAGAGGTGAGGCAGGGAGATTACTTGTCAGTGAGTGATGGAGACAGAAACAGCTCCACAGCCCGGGAGGTCAGTGCTGGGAACCCTTTTGGGCACCATCTGTGGCGCCCATGCTGTGTTACCACACGCTCTTGCAGGAAGAAGAAACGTACTAGCCAGAGTTCAAAACAAAACCAACAAAAAAACCTTTTATAGTGAGTGGAGAGGTATTCTCTTGGCATTGTTTGCTTGAAAGGAATTGGTTGCTCAGTTACCAAAAGTTTTTGATTTTAGGAATTCTGTGAGTACAGTAACTCTGGCTTCTTTTAAATAATCAATTTATTTTTTAATTTGACTCATGTGTGCCTGCAGTACATGAGCTGCACAGTTACCACTGGGTGTTGGGATGTGTACATAACGCATTCAGTTCTCTCATTTATTTTTGTTTTATATCCCCCTATTCTTCCTCTCCTTCTGTGTTCTTAGAGACCTTTTTCAAATGCAGGGGGGAACCACAGGGGGAGTAGGGAGGGGGAAAAGGGAAGTTGAATGGGAAAAGAACTGAAGGGGAAAATGATGAAATTATCGAGATTTGTGAATGGAAAGGGGATCCAGGGTTGGGAGAAATTTTTAAAAATTTAATCTATGTAAAGAACCTAGTGTTGTTGACATAAATACCCTTGTCAAAGGAATGAGTCATGTTTTCTACAGGTAAAAATTGAGAAGTACAGCGAGGTTTTAATTTTTATGTGTCTAATGATCTGGCTGTGTCCTGCATTCAGCCTGTTGTAATAGCATGAGTCATTCACCCCTAGAAAGTTCTACACTCATGGGAGAGAGTGTAAAAGGCAAAGTGATGCCTTAACCTTATTATAGGTTATGCTTTCTGAATGAATGCATTTTGACCTCTCGGACTTCTTGGGAGGAGGAATAACTAGCAGGACCCGTGGACCACACTTGGAGAACTGGTGCCACTGTAGGTCATCTGCACGACTGTCTGGACCCTGAAGTGTTAATGATTTGGTGCAAGAATCAGCAAAGCAGAGGGAATAAAAAGGAATCAGCTGAATGTCCTCAGCAAGGAAGAATGAGGAAGTCAAGGGTAAACCCCGGAGACAGGATCTTGATGATTTTTATGAGACTACCAGAGAGGGATCACTGTTGTAGTCGGCATGCACGGGAGGGCTCTAATTTGTGTTAAACATGCTATGCAGATTTGTGTCTCTGCCTCATTTTCTTCCATTGAATGTGTTATTGTTGAAAAAGTTGAAGAGATGGTGGTTATTTAGGAGAGGCATAAACAGCAAACATACCATGTGTGTGTGTGTGTGTGTGTGTGTGTGTGTGCGCGCGCGCGTGTGCGCGCCTGTGATCCTGGGGGGTTTGTGTGTCTCAGTACCTCCAGTGGTGGAAGTAACGAGAGCTCCACAAGTCGGGCAGCAGGGGACAGCTGCACCTCCCAGCATCCCTCTGCGTGAGGTGGCTCCTCCTCCTCCTCATTCTCTCTTCTCTCTCCTCCCATTTTACAGAAAGACCAAGCATTTTCCAAGTCCCACAGCCTGTGAATGGCTGGATGATTTTGGCTCTAAAGTCCACGCCACCTACAACCCCAAATCTTTTTAGCCTTTTTTGTACCAATCTTGTTTTCTGTGACAATCAGAAAATGCGCAGCCTGGGTGAAGGTGGACTGGTGCCCTCGGAGCATGTCGTGTGGCTGTGCTCCTCTTCCACCTGTTTGTCCTTGTCATATCTACCTGTTCCTGTCCCCTTCCTCCTCGTGGTGTGTGCCTGACTTCTGATGTTTGGTTCTCGATGGTCCGTTAACTAGAAATCATTTTCTCCTGGGCTCATTGTCTGTCTTGTCCTCTGAATCACTGGTCCGAGTCCTCCCAGTCCAAGGTCCCTTCTACTGTATGTCGAACTTCAGACGTGGACTCTGTGTTCCCTGCAGCCCTAGGGACCTCTCAGAGCCACGGCTGCTCTGCCGTCTGCACGGAGACATTCCACCGTGGTTTTGTCGCTTAATCCGAGTTTAACTTCTGTGTATAGTACTACAATTACAAAAGCATTTAGACACTGTAAGTTTTTGCTATACTAATGGCATTTGTTTTAGAGTTTCAGATTGCCAAAAGATAAAACGGGCACCACAAAGATGGGAGACCTCGCCCCTCAGGACATGAAGAAAGTGTGCCATTTAGCCTTCATTGAGCTGACCGCCCTCTATGACGTGCTGGGTGTTGAACTGAAACAACAAAAAGCTGTGAAAATCAAGACAAGAGGTAACCTTGAGGCAAAAAATAGATTTATTCCTGTAGTAGCAGAAATGCACTTGGCTGGTTAGTGGGGCTCTTGGTGGTGGGGGTAAGAGTGCGTGGGCAAGGGTAATAATACCCGCGAGACAAATGAAGACCGTCATACACCGAAATCTAGATTCTGAAACCTTGCCTGCAAAATACGTGTGATTCAGTGAAGACATACCCTGTTCTAGACCACAGGGTAAAGTCACAATTGAGTAATTTCATTCCCATGGGAGGAAGTCGGGAATCCGCAAATCCTAACCCCTGTGTTCTGTCTTTTGGAAACTGTATATTTAAGGTCCATTTGGTGCAGGTACTTATTATTTCCCAATTAGATCTTGGAGAATGACAGCAAGGTGGTGGATCCTAAGTGATTATTTTTACTGTTTTAGATGAGGAAGCATATGAGGTAGTTAACAGCCTGACCCTTGGTTTGCATATAATTTTTAATTATCGTATAAAAAGCATCATTTCCCCTGTTAAGAGTCACCACTGTGACGCTCATTGTCATAAAGTGACAGTCCCTGCCCCCTTCATGGGTGCAGCTTTTCTTCGGTACACAGTTTGCTTTCTCCAGGGCATAATCAGGGAACTGTGTATCACAGAGTGAATGCCTCTGCCGCTTCTGTCTCTCTAAGGCTCTATTGGTCTGCAAGTCCAGATAAAGCTCTCGGGATGAAGGTCCACGGTTTAGGAATATCTGTCCTCTTGTTTAACCATTCAAGGTGTCCCCTGAAGAGACACCAAGAAGGGAGATCGAGTTGCCATGGCAACGCCTGCCACGCCAAGCACTCACCTGATTCTGGTTTCAGCAACTTTCCTCTGTAGGGCTGGAGCTTAGGTCTCCTGTCTTGGTGGACCCAGAGGCCTCCTAGGCGAGCTCAGGTCTGGGAGGATTTTAGCTTGAGGCCTGAGGTGATGAATTTTAGAATGAAATGGTTCTTCTGGTTTTCTCCAAGTCCATCGTGGGGAACAAAAAAAAGATCGCAGATGATTTTTTTGGAGCCCAGTGCAGCGGTAGTGCACGCCCGAAGTCCCAGTGCTTAGAAGGCTGAAGAGTTTGAGCCCCACCGAGGCATCTTAGCAAGATCACGTCTCAGAATCAAAAAGGGTGCGAGATGCACCTCCGTCAGCGTGCTGCAGCAAAAGAAAAAAAAAGGAAAGTGAAAGGCGCTTTTGTGCAGTTCATTACAAAATCACAGAGCCGTCTCCAATCATGAAGTAGTGTAGATATGTAACAGCTGCGACTCAATGGTGACAATTTTTAAAGTGGCTTAAAGAGGTTTTTCTTCTTTTTTTTAGTATTGAATATTGAACCCAGAGAGTGCAAAATTGCATCCCTTGCCCATTTTTCATTATTGAGTTGATCAATTATTGATGGGCTGGGGATTTAGCTCAGCAGCATAAACGCCTGCCTTGCAAGCACATGGTCGTGAGTTCAATCCCTGGTACCTATTAAAAAAAATTATTGATAACTTATTGATTAATTGGTTGATTCCTAAATTGCCTCAAGTGGCCTCAAATTTGCCATCCTGCTGCCTCAGCCTCCCAAAGGAAGGGGTTACAGGCCTGTGCCCCGGCATTGGGCCCTTATTTTTGTTGTTATTTATGTTCTGAAGTTCCTTCACAGTGGTGAAACACCAAGCTGTTCTTATTAAAACTACCCTTGTTTTAATGGAAGCAGTGAAAATTCTTTCCAACATTGGAAAAAAAATCTGTGTCTCTTATCCAAGATCCTTATGCTATTTAGTGGACCCTTGGAATTCCTGAGGATGCATCTTAGTTTCCAAACTGAGAAATCATTTCCTGGGTTGCTGGTGTTCTTTGAGCTGCATCGCAGTGTCTGAGGTCTGTCTCAAACCACGAGACGCTTGCAGGGAAGCGGTGTTCTCAGAGCTCTGCTATGCACTATCCTCCAGGCCGCTGGCATGAATGTAGAAAAATTACAAGTCACCTCTCGTTTCTTCTGGAACTATTTCCAAATACATAAAGCTATGACTTTAAATTTAAGATGACCAAGTACCTCGTAGATACTTTCTCAAGAGAAAGAGTTGTAGACCAGGATCACAAGGTTGGTCGAGTCCTCAGAGAGCAAGTATTTGCATTCAGCTTTATTATAGAATGTTAAATGCCAGTGTGGAAGACGAGTGATTTTTTTTTTTTTTTACTTTGAGCCAGAACTTTGGATTTGATTGCGTTCAGCATATTGGTGGAATATTTCCTAGGTCCTCACAGCAGTCTATTTATCTTATACAGCAGTTTTCCTCTTATAATTATCTCAGCGATGTTTTTCATCACTTATTTATTTGTCGTCCTCTGCCAGGCTGCTCTGTGAGGCTGAGTCAGGATGTCCCCTCTGGCCTACGCATGCCTAGCGGCTGATACCATCATTTTCTTAGCTGGTGCTCAATAAATCCTTGGCTGATTGAATGACAGTGTCAGAAATCTCCCATGTTTCTGTTTTTTATTAACACTGGAAGTGAAGCAGCTTTGTTTTCCCATTACAGATTCTGGTCTTTTTGGTGTTTCATTGAACGTATTGTTAGAGCAAGATCAGAGGAAAGTACCAGGAACTCAAATACCCTTGATCTTTCAAAAAGTAAGTCAGCCTCAACTGGACAGTGGGAAGAGAACATGCTAAATGAATAATGGTGTCTTTTTGTTTTGTTTTGTTTTTTCACTCATGCTATTAGAATATAGTTTTGTAACTGATATGCTGTTTTATTTTGTGCTTCGATTTTCTATTCAGGAATCAAATTTCTTTCAAGGGCTCATAATTTTTACTTCATGGTGATGCTTTCTCTGTTATTACTGTAACTGTGATTACCTGGCCTCATTTTTCCTGTCTTACATTAGCTGCTTTTGTATAATTGAGATTTCAATTCTATAATACATAGGAAAAGGAACCGCTCGTAAATTTCTAGGGAATTGAGCCCTCATGAATATTTCATGCCCGCATGTATTTCCCAAGCTTTCCTATTTACTGTGAGGATGTCCAATTTAATTTACCAGTGCCTGTGTCCAAAGTAGGCAAAGAAACCATAAAGTAGAATTAGAAAATGATTGCTAAACTATCAAGTTGCTTGTGTAGTCAACACTCAATTATTCATAAAGAGATTATCTGTAACAATAAAAAATCTCAACCCAACCTCTGAGCCATCACTGTCAGGGACACGGATTACATCTGATAAGAGCTAGGCAGTGCAGGAGAGAAAGCGACGACCCAAGCTGGCCCAGGTGTCGCGGCTTCTGAGATTTCTGGGGACAGAGAAATTGATTCACGGTGGATTGGTTCAGCGAAGGCACCCAACCCTGAGGCGCAGTCTCCTTAGTGCTGCTTTTTCCTTTATTGCGAATGCGTCACTTTCCTGACCATCGGTGCTTTCCTGATGAACTTGCTACTGCGCGGTGTGTCCTGTCCCTTGGCCTCCGCCAGCCACTGCCTGTAGAACCAGCATCGGAATGAGCAGCTGTCGACAGCACATACGATTACGACGGGCGGAAAATGCAGACTGCGTGTTCTAATTCGAGTGTCAATAGAAATTGTTAGACACAGTGGCTTTGCAGAGCGGGGAATCTCAGCAGCGCCCCTGCCAGGTGAATCAGCTAGGGGTTAGTGAAACAGAATCTATAGGTTGTGTGCAGAGAGAGGGAGAGGTTTATTTTAAAGAATTTGATACCGTTGTGGGCACTGAGGAGTCGGATACACCGTGTGTGGAGCAGCCAGCAGGCTAGAGGCGTGGGTGCTGTGGGCTTGAAGCAGAAGAGCTGCTTTTTTGGGAAACCTCCATCTTTACTTTTAGACCTTCCACTGATTGGACGAGGCCCACCCACCGCATTACAAGAGGAATGAGTCTGTTTTACTCAAACGCTGCTGATTTAAATTCTAATCACATCTAAATGAAAAGATGGTGGTTGCACTATCTGGGTTGGTGTTCGAAGTGGACATGATATCTTTCCCAAGTCGGCACACACAGTTACCAGTACTCAGGGAAGGGCAGCAAGCTTGGGTCTTTATGAGGTTCTGGCGCCAACTGTGGATCTCATCGTAAGAAAGATCCTCTTTGTCATGGCTCTGGACATCATTACTTTGCTGCATTGTGTTTTTCTATGTATAAAATTTGTATTTTACACTGCAGAGGCTCTTCAGGGTTTTGGAGACTCTGGAAGCCCGTGAGTTCCTAGTCCTGCATAACAGCCCGACACGTTTTCATTCCTGTATGAAACAGAAGGAGCCGTGAAGGGTTCACTTGCGGGGAGCACTCCTCTGTGTGAGCCCCCTGAGCTAGAAGGGATGTTACAGCGCTCTGCCATGCAAATTATGTTTTGATTTATCAGCTGACAGCTTTGTTTGGTAAAGAGAAAAAATTGGAAACCAAAGTAGGCGAAGTGAGTAACCAGAAGACTGATGATGGCCAGACTTTGGGGGTTGTGCATGACTGTTGAAGCGATACTGTGGGTCCCCAAAGGGCGCTCATAAAGCTGATCTGTTGTTAGTGAATCGTATCTGTTTTTCTTTTTCCCTCTAGGGTTGTGGACAGGGGCACATTTTTAAACTACGTCATCAGAAGGGGCTGGAGAGACAGAATCGTTAATTGTAATCTGTGGAGAGAGAGAACTTGGTAGTAGAGTTAGCCATGCTGGCAGGCTCGCTGTCAAGACAATCGGGGAAATCAAACACACCACGTACTTAAAAAAACCTGACTTTAATTTTATTTCATTTTTCAGTGTACGTATTTTAAGAAATGCTATAAATTACTGGTAAAGTACAGACCATGTAAGATGAGTTACAGGCCATATAAGATAAATCACTGAAAACAATATAATTATATAGAAAAAATATAGTTATTCTGTCTTTTAAGGTGTGCAAGTTAAAGGAAAGCTATTGAATGTTATTATATTTTAATAATGCACTATAATGTGATAGCTGAGATATTTCTTTTTGCTTTGGTGGTTCCAGGATTGAACCTGGGAGGCCATGTATGGCTAGACAAGCACTATCCCACTTAGCTATGTCCTCAACCCTTTTTAGTTTGAGATAGGGTCCCACTGCGTTGCCTGTTCTGGCTTTGAGCTTGTTGCTCTCCTGCCTCAGCTTCCTCAGCAGCTGTGGTTACAGAGCTGTGCCGCCATGCCTTGCTAAAATTTTATTTTCAAGATGAGAAATAAGACAATATGTATCATTTTTTCAGTCAGCGTTTGTAACTTTTAGATGTTGTTTAGCTTTACAGAATAATAAAGGGACTCATATAAAAATTCAGAAATTACTCTGTTATTTAGCGATTGGAACTTTTGTGTCTTTAATGAAAGCAAAAGCTATATACTACTAAAACATTTCCCTCAGCAGGGAGCATCCAATTTTATTATTCTTACTAGTATATAAAAGCATTTAAACATTTTGTAAGGTGAAATAAAAATCAGTGATATTTATAAATTTTAATACCTATGGAAATTGAATAGTTACAAATTAGATTTTAAATGCTTTTATCAAATAATGCCCATTTAACTAAAATTTATACAATCTTTGCTGTGGGATTTTATCGTGTAATCGGAAAAGTGTGATCTTGAAAAATATTTGTTTAGTTTTTTTAAAAAAATAATTCACTGTCTTATAGTCAAACATGTTTGAACTAATAGTAAGTTATTAGGATTGTTTGTTTATTTGTGTTTTTGTGTTACTGGGTTTCAACCCCAGGGTCTTCACACTGAGCTGTATCACTGCTGCTTGCTAATTTTATTTTGCCACAGGGTCTCACCTGGTTGCCCAGGTTGCTGTTTCTGTCTCAGCCTTGCAGAATGCTGGGATCGTAGGCACAGTGCCACTAAGAGCTGGCCTTGGGGCAGCGTTGGGACTGATCTGGGTTTGATTCTCACCTGAGGCCTCAGTGTGAGAGCGACTTCAGCCGTGATCTAATGCAAGGATTCAGGAAGTCCAGTCACTCAAGAAACAGAGCCCTGTCTTCCAGTATCTCCGCCCTACCCTGTCCCAGAGTTCAGAGCATCAGTTCAAAGAGCAAAGACTGTATGAAGCCTGCTGTGCTCCTGAGGCTTTTACATGGGAGGAGAACCGGAAGAGCTCTGTGCTTTATTGAGCCTTTGTGAATCAGTAAAGGAGAAGTCCCTGAAGGGAAAAAATAGTTGTTACATTTCTTTGCTCTCTGGGTGGTTTTATGCCTTAGGGTGCACAGAAACGTTACAGGAGAGGGCAGAGGAGGGCTGGTGGGGTCAGTCTGTTGCAGTAAGGAAAGCCCCTTAGGTGAGGGGTGTGGGTTGCAGGCAAAAGACCCTGTGCAAAGTGGTTGCGTGCTTGGCTTAAACCTAGGACGACTTGGGAGCTGGTTTCCTTCAAAATGTAGCTCAGCCCTCAGTCACGCTCAGCCCAGGACTGCGAGGTCAGGTCTTCCCAGAGCGAGCCCACTCAGCCAAGGGACACACGGCACTTTGACCTCCTCGAGAGTCCCCAGCAGTTGGTCACTATAATTCCCTCATTTCTCTTATTGTTATTTGTTTCTGGCTTATGTATTTAAAGAGAACTTTATTTTCATGAGGTTTTTACGATTTAACAGATGCCTTCTGTTTCTTTCTTTCTTTCTTTCTTTCTTTCTTTTTTTTTTTTTTTTTGTCTTTTTGAGACAGAGTCTCACTATGCAGTTCAGGCTGGCCTTGAGCTCGCTTTGTAGCCCAGGCTGGTCTCGAACTCATGACAATCCTCCTGCTCTGCCTCCCGAGTGCTGGGATTACAGGCGTGAGCTACCAGGCCCGGCTAAGAGTATTTTTCTTACAGTTTACCTTTGATGGCTTTATAATGAGGATTAAACTGGGTGTAATCCCAGGACTCTGGGAGGCTGAGGCAGGAGGCTAAGTTTGAGCCCAGCCTGGGGAATTGAATGAGACTCTGTCTCAAAGTAGAAGGTTCTGTCTCAAGGTTCAGTCCCCAGTCTGCCCACCAGAAAAAAAGAAAATCAGTTTATTTCTTCATGTCCTAAGCAATTCTTACCAGAGACAACAACTCAGAAATAGATGTAAACATAGAAACACTACAATTTCATGAGATTTATTTGGCTATTTAATGTAGGTTCATGGAAAGGCAGGGAAAGTGGAAGTTTTTAGTTGCTTTTCACTAGGAGCTTTTCCGTTCTCTGCTTGGAAGACCACAGCCATTCTGTTATAACGTAGAACAAGGCCCAGCTTTCTCTAAATCATAACCAAAGCTTTTGGACTTGCTGTTTTGAAGAAAGGATTCAGAACCTCGTAAAATCCAGTTTAGATATCACTGTGATCAGCTTTCCTGTATTCATATGTGAAGCAGATGTTAAATTGTTCCTGTTACGAACAGCAAAATCAGAGCCGTGTTCTGTTCCCACAGCTGATTTCTCGCATTGAAGAGGGAGGCTTGGAAACCGAAGGCCTCCTGCGGATACCTGGCGCTGCTATTAGAATTAAGGTAATGTGACCTTCTGGCTCTGCTGATGTACATTTTATGGTTTCATTGCACGTTTACATTTTAAAATGCAACTTCTTATCCCCACCTCCTTGTTCCTATTGTCAGATAAGTGGGTAAATTAAAAGAATAAAATCACTTAACACTCAGTGTGTCTTTAGTCTTTTCTTTTTTTCTGTCTGTCTTTATGTCTGTCTGTCTTGAGCCAGGGTCTCATGACGCAGTTCAGCCTGGCCTTGAACTTACTTTATAGCCCAGGCTGGTCTGGAACTCACAATGATCCTCCTGCCTCAGCCTCCTGAGTGCTGGGATAACCTGCATCACCATGCCTGGCTATCAGTTTTCATTTTTCATGATCACCATATTACCTGTGACGAGGCTGTGATCTAGAGAACAGGGGGCCAGGATGAGTTGAAGTAATTGAGGTTTTACTGTAAAACAGACAGGAACCCGAGATTCCATAGTGAGCTGACAGGGAATTGTGTTCCGGGCTCCCATCTGTGGTCAGTCTCGATGAGCTGGCATGATGAGACTGTCACAGCCACTTTCCTGACAGTCACAGCTCCCTGTTTCACTGGAGCCAGGGGAGCCTGGATTGGAAGTGAGGGGATTCCTAGACTTTGCAGTTTGTTGCCCGTTTTCCTTGCTCTTTTTCTCTCTGTGTGTGGCATTTCTTTCATCAGTGTGGCCCAGCTCCTGCTCTGGGAAAGAAAACATCCAGTGAATGCACAGGACAGGTGGAATGAGGCCAGGCGTGGTATAAATGCCTGTAATCTCAGTACTCTGGGAGGCCGAGGCAGGAGGACAGCTAATCTAAGCCCAGCCTGGCCAGTTGAAAGGCTTAGCAAGACCCCATATAAAATGGGTACTGATCTTTTGTAGCAGAGGAGGCACCTACGATGGAGCAGGGTAGGAGGGAGGAAAGGGGGAGGGAGTGACAAAGGATTGAGCTGTGTCACGTGTGTGGACCAGCTCCCTGTGACGAACGTGATCATGCATGTGCTGCAGACATGGGCCACCAGAAAAGAAAGCTTGAAAGCAAAAAATTTTTAGTAGAAAGGTCTGGGGATCAGTCCCCAGGCAGACACACGCATAGTACACATGCTCCCCAGGAGGATTTGCACTGTAAAAGGGTGTCCCTACTTGGAAGTGCAGCTCTGTGTAAAAAAGTTATCCAGCAAAAATGTTTGTTAACGCTCATTCACTCTCTCTTATCCTCCGAGATCAGCTTTAGTTCTGTACTGAGAGAGCGTGAGAAACTGCCCACATCCAGCATTCGACCTTCTCGGACTTGAGAACCCGAGAACCCATCACAAGACAGGACTGAGGGGCGAGCGTCTCGGCTCGCTTCCCTCGGGTCTGCTCTGTATGAAAACTGTAGCGCTGGTCAGGACAAAGTGGGTTCAGTGGGTACCCTGGTCCCAGCCCAGGGCTTCTGAGTTGCAGTGCTGCCTGGGTTGGGATTGCTGTGCATGGTCTCCAAGCTTTGCAGCACCTGCTTATTTGATACATTTCTTTATTTTACAATACTGGCTGCATGTGCCTGGCTCTTACCACACAGCAATCTCGTTTTCGTAGGGTTCCGGTTCCCTGACCCCCAGCTCACACACGTCAGCTCCGGTCCCTAGGGCTCCGTGTAGATGATATTTTCAGCACTGCTTCGGTGTCTTTCTCGCTGTTGCTTTACTGCTTCTATCACCTACAGCGAGCTCATTGGTCAACCCGGGGTGCTGTGTGTGCTCCTGAGAGATGCCATCGCTCAGAGATCTCCCCTGGGGACAGACCAGTCCTGTGACCTTGTGAACTGGAGCCGGTTGAGCAGTGTTGCTCAGCTGGCTGCCCAGGCCACTCCAACCCACAGGGCCCAAAACGTGTTCACATCAGTACAGAGTAGGGAATGCAAAGTGCATTTTCTTTGGTAACAGAAGAACAGCTAAATGTAATTTCCATGGAGGCAACTAAGTGAGTCGAATTGGGCCAATTCCCCCAGCGTGTTTTCCTACACCAGACTGCCGCAGGTGGTCCGTTCCATTAGAAGTCATTTAAGAGAGAAGTCAAAGCGGGCGTGGTGGCTCACTCCTGTAATCCCAGCATTCCGGAGGCTGAGGCAGGAGGATCGTTACAACTTTGAGGCCAGCCTGGGCTACAAAGTGAGCCCAAGGCCAGCTTGAACCACGTGGCAAGACCCTGTCTCAAAAAGTCAGAAAAGGAAAAAAGAAAAAAAAGCCAAAATTTGGTTGTCTCTTTTCTTCCTGACTCCACCAAATTTCTTTGTGCGTTTCTCTCTTCCCTCACTCTGCACCGCTCTGTTTTCCTTCCATCCCTCTTTTCTCTCCCTTCTCTTTTTCTCCTTCTCACTACCCATTTCTGGGTTTACCCTCATATTATTCACCCATTACAAAAATAATTAGGGTAGAGAATGGGTCTGGGTTAGGAAGAAGACGTGATAAATTCACCTTAGAAGCTAAAGGGCTGGAGTGCAGCTCAGCAGGAGAGCGCCGGCCTGGCTCGAGGTGTCCGCGCCCAGCGCTGCTGGATTGGGGGCTTTTTCAAATAATAGAAATAACACAAACGGGGGGAATTTGCAACATGATGAGATTTATGCCACGGTCAGAAGCACAGGGAAAGAAATAATGAAACTAAGTTGATTGATTAGTACTTCTGGCTGGCAGATTTTGTGGCTGCTTTGAGGTAAATGAACTAGGTGTTTCCAGTTCTGCAGGAACTCAGACTTTCTCGAGGTGGCGATAGAATGGCTGTGCACTGCAGACAGAGATGCCAGTGTGTTTTCACACCTCATCTGCTCTGGCATTCGCTGTTCCATTTCTCAGAGGTGGCTAAGCGGAGATAATCTGGTTAGGCTCGAGGTTGATGACCCATTTTGTTATGTAATACAGTTATGACTCATTGAAAACGGTCTTTTCCAATAGACTGAAGAATTATGGAATCTAGCGACATACCTCAAGTGCAAAGATTTTGTTAGATGTGTACTGCTTAAAATTTGTTGAGTAAATTAAAAAAAATTGTGTGTCTTCAGTCAAATTTCTCCTTGGTGCAGCCAAGGTGGGAAGGCACCCTATTTCTCTGAGTAACAAAGTGATGGCTTTGGATACTGCAATGAGTTTTTTTCTTCTTCTTCTTCTTTCAGTGTAGAATTCTTGTAAAGTGGGAAATGTATCACGCTCTCAGCAGGGGAACAAATGCATTTAGTGATAGCTATTTTTTTTTCTTCTTTTTTGGCCTTGTGCCTTTCAGAATCTTTGCCAAGAACTTGAAGCAAAGTTTTACGAAGGGACTTTTAATTGGGAAAACGTCAAACAGCACGACGCAGCCAGCCTGCTGAAGCTCTTCATCCGAGAGCTGCCCCAGCCGCTGCTCAGCGTTGGGTACCTCAAGGCCTTCCAGGCTGTCCAGAGTAAGTGCCGCCGCACTTCGACGCAGTGCTTGCACCGGTGCCGTGCGTATTAATTGTGTGCATGACACTTGGCAGCCTGAGGCACACGGCCAGATGGATTTGGATAGACACAGCGACTGGCACCCGAACGCCACGCACAAGCCCCTTTCTTTTATAAATCTACGTATCCAAGTAAATAGGTAATGGGATGTTCTCCTTGCACGTGGGTTCCTGGCGAGGCAGGTAAGCAGTGCAGTGTAGTTTGGAGTTAAAAGTGGAGACATCACGTTGCTCTCACAGTGGAGTGAGTCACACAAGGTCTCTGATATGGTTTTCTAGCCAAGCATTCAAAGCCATCCTTACTGGGGAAGCTGGGGATTAGCCGTTACCGGGGAAAGTGCAGGGAGTCGTGGGAGAGTCCGAGAGTACTTCCTGATAACTTCAGCTCTGTCATGGTTAGGGAGCCCAGGACTGGGCACTCTGCTGTCTCATGAGTGGAGAGACGCATGCTGCTTGTGTGATAGCATTTTGTGTTCTTGGGCAGGCACCAGACTGGTGTTTGTTCCTTGTCAAGGGGACCTAGAAGTCTCAGAAGATTTATGTCCTGGCACAATTGTTCATCTTATTTGTAGATGTCAGCAAAAGAGAAAAAAGTCCTCAGTTTTTAGATAACCATATCTTTCACTTCCAAACTGGACCGTTTTTATGATGAAGGAGGGACTTTCTCACTAATGACCTTGTCAGTCAGATCTGCTATGAGCTCCTCTGAAAGCCATATTGAGATGAAGTTATGGGTCATCTTGTGTCGTTTCTCCAAGATTTCTAAGGAAGACATGAAATCCACTGTTAAATTTTGTTTTTTTCTTAACGGATTCATTTGTTAAATGAATCCGTTAAGAAAAAAACATTCTGATTAAAAAATTTTGATGATGTTGTTATTTTGCCTACATTTCCGAGCCATGGGTTAAAACACTAAATCTCTTTCTGACAAAGTCATGTTGACACGTTCCTAGCTACCCAAGGATTTCCTAGAATAGGACAGGGATGACCGGAGACAGCAGTGACGGGGATGATCATGCTCATCGCAGGCTGTTTAGTAGCTGTTTGGTTTTCTGATTCTTCCACGGCCGGTGTGGATCACCTCCTGTGTTCCAGGCCCAGTGTGACCCATGGCTGTGGGAATTCATAGACTCCTCCGGAATCTATTTGCTCCCCACTAAAGGAGATACACTGCACTGTTTAGATTACACCCTGGTACTCTCTCGTGAAGGTCCCATCTCCTATGCCTTTTCACTGGGCAGTGATCGTGACACAGAAGTGACAGTGATTTCCAGAGCGCCGTGTGTGTCTGCAAACAGACGGCCGCTCGTCATCCCATCCCAGTTGGAAGTGAGCATCCGAGAGAGACGGAAGTGGGAGCAGCTGGTCCCCCATCGCCCACAAACACCCGCCCCCCGCCAGCTAGCGCTGCTCAGTCTTTGTGTCTCACGTTTCGCTGTGGTGTTTATGCCAAATAACTTTTTCTTGGAAATTGCAGGAAAAAAAAACAAACCAGCTCAGGGAAATGTTCTTTAAAGAGAGGCGCTCAGCTCTGTATCCTCTGTCTGCAGATCTTCCAACCAAGAAGCAGCAGCTGCAGGCCTTGAACCTCCTCGTCATCCTGCTGCCTGACGCAAACAGAGACCTGCTGAAGGTCAGCTGCCTGGGTTTGTATTCAGTGCCCTGAGAGCCCGGCAGGGTAGCTGCCCCATCAAGCGGCAAAACCACTTGATGTGTGCCCTGGAAATGTTAGTAAGCCCAAAGGAAAGGTCCTACTTTAAGGACAGACCTCTTTTAACAATGTATTTTGTAGCTTGTGATTATGTTTTGTTTTTGAATTTTCACTGTAGCATTTGTTCTACCAAAGCAGGTTGTTTTGGTTCTTTGGTTAATAGAAACATAGATGCTTATTTTTTGTCTTTTTTCTAAATTTTCCAAATTCTATTTCACGACCACATGTTAAGAAGGGGGAAATAAATGTTTAAAAATCCTAAGGGTCATGAATCTGCTTGTCTAAAGATGCCACAATTGTAGTTCCAAGTGGTAGAGTGTGAAGTTAGTCTTAGTGGTTGCTTCCTGTGTGTGTGAACCTGACGATAGACCAATTCAAAGGAATTCTATTTATTTCTTTAAGGGCTTAAGTTTCCAATTTATTTTACTTTGATTTTTTCCAAGAGTTCTATGATTTAGTACCATTTATTATAAATATTATCAGAAGCTGTTAATAATCAGTGTGAATTGTCCCATAGTGATGTATATCTTAATGGGCCAAGCTAATAGAGTCATTATAAAAGGTTTATTTATTAACATGAAAACAATATATAAATGAATATTTACTGATGTTTTGACAGTCCCTTAAATGCTATTTTTCATAGGCAGGACCATTCTTGACCCACTACGTTTCTTTCTACTATAAGATGAAATGCCATGTCACGCTATTTCTTGACACGTTTGTAAATCTCTGAAATGTTTTCCTGTGACTCATGAAAACGCCTTGACCTCTAGCTGCATAAGCAATCGCTCCTCAGCGCCCATGGAATGAATATCATACTTAACTTTTCTGGATCAGGCGGCTCATGTGGATTGCTGGAGGCAGACGGGGAGAGCTCCCCATTTCACTGTCACATGTATGCGGGGGTGGCCAGCGTCCAAGGCCAGGTGGCTCTAGGGACCGGAACCTTCAGCTACATGAGCAGAGGGGCATGTGGGGTGTGTAGATTGTGGCTGCAATCAGCCTGGGACTGGGGGAGCCAACCGTGCACCCATCCTCACAGAGGAGGAGGAGCGTTGTTCCCTCACTCACATAAAGGTCCCCATTTGTGTGACAGCACCATGGATGAGCAGCATAGCGTAGGAAGTGAAAGGCCTGTGAGTTAAACCATCCCTGCATTCCAGTGCGTTCCAGGAGCTGCAGGTGGAAACCCTTCTCACAGTGTGGTTTCTAATGAATTTGGGCAGAGCTACCCAGATTCTTCTCTGGACTTCACCTTCAAATTCTTAAGCCACAGTCTTTGAACTATTCTGTTTAAGAATATAATTTTTAAAAATTGAGTGCAGCTTTTTAATTTGCAATCTTATAATTAATTAACTTTAGGGAGGATCAAAAACCAGAGGATGAAAAGAAGTGATTTTACTTATTTGCAAGGCTTAAGTGATTTAATTAGCTGGCTTTGAAGAAGGTTTCAAACAAGAATTCTAATTATAAAGGATGGTAACCTGTACACCGTGCGCCATAAATTTATAAGCTTTAAATTTAACTTTTTTTGGTTTCGGTTTTTGAGACACCATCTCTCTATGTAGTTCAGGCTGACTTTGAACTTATAAATCCCAGGCTGACCTTATGGTGATCCCCCCGCCTCAGCCTCCCAAGTGCTGAGATTACAGGAGTGCACCGCTGCCTGGCTTCCATTTAGCTTTATAAATGAGAAGGGAAATTCCAGGCCCAACGAAAAGCTTCCTCCCTCTCCCCAGTGCCACCCCTAGCAGGTCAGGATCACTGGAGGAATCAGTCATGGCCAACATAGAATATTTCCATGGTAGATCTAAGGGAGAAGGGGCTGCTGGTTTAACACTTCATCCTGCCCTGAGTGCTAAGCAAGTGCTCTGCTGAGCCTTCATCATTTTTGCCTTGACTATTGTGCCTTTGGACCAGTGATCAGACCCACTTTCACGAGTAACCCTGTGGACTTCAGTTTAGGAGTTGGATCCCATAGCACAGGCTCATCATAAAGGAAATTCTTTTCTTGTTTGTTTTCAGACTCACTGTATAGCCCAGGCTGGTCTTGACCTTGAGGTGATCCTCCTGCCTCAGCTTCCCTAGTGCTGGGATTATAGGTTGTGCCCCACACTTGGTAGTAAAATTTTTTTTAAAGGGTATTGCTTACAATTTAGATGAAAAGCATATTTTGCAGGGTTTTCAGCAAAGGCAAGGCTAACCTCTTATTTCATATTTTCTCTTTCCTTCTGCTTTTTTCTTCTCTTCTTCCTTCCCACAGCGTCTCTCCTTCCTCCTCCTCTCCCTCCTTCCCTTTGGTTCTGGAGGTAGTATTTATTATTTGGTACCAGGGATTGAACTCACGACCTCGCAGCTTGCCAGGCAGGCGCTGTGCTGCCGAACTATATCCCCGGCTGGCGGTAGTATTTTGAATAATCTTATTGTTTATGCACACCACAATTAAAATAATTACTTCATCTCTGTAATTTATGCTCATAAAGAAAATGATGCACTGGTCCCTGAACAATTATTCTGGTCTCTTTGGAACAAAATTAACTAATTTTTTTTCCAAACTTCAATTAATCTTTTGTCTTCATTGGAGAACTTGTTGTTCCTGTATAACTCAGTGCCTGGATTAGGGTTTCACTTCCTGAACCCTCTGTCAGAAATTAGGCACATAAATCTTATTGCTAGATATTAAAGTTCTGTGTTGGTTTTAAGTTTTCGAGGTTTTACTCAGCAGCTAAATTTGATTAAAGACCAACCTGTGGGTACTTAGAGGAAATTCTATTTTTTTCCCCTTTAACTCTGAATTCCCATAGAGGACAGATGTTTTCCCCTCTTTTGCGTGTTGGTATAGTCTACTCATTTTTCTATTCAGTAGGGATGTCAGGCTAACTATAAAGCATTCTCTTAGCAGTGAAGGGTTCAGAAGCGAAGCCAAATAGATTAGCGGTTAAGTTCCTCCTCCTCCACCGTGTGCGCCTCCCCTGCGGCTGCAGGGTGTCAGTTGATGTCCCCAGCACCATTTCCTCACCTGTGAAAGGGAGATGACGCCAGCATCTGCCTTCAGTCAAGGTTAAGCCAGGTGACCTTAGGAAGTGTGGAAAGCCCAGCTTCCCCCAGAGAGCACATCAACACCTGTGATGAGTTCTGGACACAGATAAGCAGAACTGGAGTGCGCGTCAGGGTGGGTGACAGAGGCGGAAGCGGGCAGCGCCAGGCTGAGCCTGATTGGCACGTTCTGGTGAGGAGTCCCCGCGCGCCCGCTCATTCATTCCTGCCTCGTCTTTGATCTTCTGTCTTGTCCCCCCCTCCCCATCACAATCTTCCTTCTCTGTAGGGTCCCTGCCAGCCAGCTGCTGAGCTCCTAAGACAAGGAAACTGAGGTAGAATGAGCCCTGTAAGGACATGCTTTTTATTTTGAATCTGTAGAGAGGAAAGCGTGGAACTTCCAGAAGCAAGTAAATGTTTGTATGTTATTTTATAAACACTCGGGGCGTCCTGACCCCCGCAGGTGGAGATGCCAGTCCTTTCTCGGCTCCTCTCCATGCCTCCAGGGTCAGATGGCCCATTGCTCCCTCGTGGCCCTTTATCTCAGGCTACATCACCAGCACAGAGACACATTCCGCTGGCCAACAGAGTGACACACGAGTTCTTTTTTTTTAGATGACTTAAACATCCTGAAGGCTACAGTGCTTTACTCTCATGTCTCCGTATCTGACACCAACCTCAGAATCATTCTCTTTTTCAGGCCCTGCTTGAATTTCTCCAAAGAGTCATAGATAATAAAGAGAAAAATAAAATGACCATCATGAATGTAGCAATGGTCATGGCCCCAAATCTGTTCATGTGTCACGCAATGGGTTTGAAATCCAGTGAACAGAGAGAATTCGTAATGGCAGCTGGGACAGCCAGTATCATGCACTTATTGATTAAGTATCAGAACCTTCTATGGACAGTAAGTATATCTCTATCTCTACATCTATATCTAAGTTACATTCAAGGCCATATCATTATCCTGTAATTTTCTAGCATAGTCATAGCAGTTGTGAGCATAATTTTATAGAGCTGATATTAAAAACAATATACTTAATAGTTTAAAAAATAGTGCAACCTTTTAAAAGTACACGTGTAATTTGTGAATATAGCAAATGTTAAAGATGATGTAGACAAGTAAGATGAGCCTTTGTAATTTCTATTTTAAAATCACAAAGTCATGTCAAGAAAATGTCCCTTGTATGAAGTTTTTTTGTTGTTTGTTCCTTCTGAGTCTTTCCCTTTTAGTCAGCATTCGTGCCTCGTGTCTTAGGGTTTTTTTGTTGTTGTTTTTTAACTTTTTGAGATTGGGTCTTGCTAATTAGTTCAGGCTGGGCTTAAACTGCCTATGTAGCCCAGGCTGGCCTTGAACTTGTCACGATCCCCCTGCCTCAGCCTCCCCCGTGTTGATATTACAGGTGTGCAGCACCACTCCTGATGCCTGTTGTGTTTCTGAAAGCTCCTGCTGTCTTGGCCTCGGCTCTTTCACACTGTTCTTCACTGACCTGTTACTTGATTGTACATTTTGTGCCCTCACTGCAGAGAAAGTCTATTTCTACTCTCATGTTGAGCTTGAGTTTTGACAGATAATCAGAATATCATGGTAGATGAGAGGCACAGTTGATTAAGGTCTCATCTTGCAGTAAAATCTATAATTTGTATGATGGAGGCATTTTATAGGCATTTAGAAAAATGAACTAATAAAATTCCAAGTAAGATTACAGTGTCAAATATTCTATCTCTTACTTGCACAACCCCATGGTATTAAGACAGAGTGATAACCTCTAAATTCTAAAGTTTTTTTTTCCCCCTAAAAATTTTATGTGCCATAAAAGGCATCTGATGTACAGGTGACTTCAAATGTTTTAAAAATTAATATCTTAATAAAATTAATTTTTAGCATGCATATGTGATTTAATTTGCATTCTTGGTAATTTAAAATATTTTGTTGTTGTCAATGCGATTTCTGAGAGTAGACCCTTCCCGGATTATGGCTCTTATTCCCTGGAGGTGACTTTTCCTTTCTCCTGTGATGACAGAGCCTGGCTGGTGCTCAGAAGGGGATATAAGTAGCTATAGGAGCTGTAGGGAGCCGGCTCCAAGGGGACAGACTGCCCAAGTGGTGCCCTCGACCATCCGTTTGTGCAGTCTCCAGCCTTGGTATCTGTGGCGTGGAGGCTTCTCGGCTTCTGGGGCTTCTCTGAGCTGCGCTTGGAGGTCTTTAAGACAAGCAGCACATCACATCGTGTGCGTGCCCCACACGCCTTGCAGAGTTCATAAATGGTGTTTGCAAAATGGCACCGTCTCACCAAATACAGCCTTCTTCCCCTCAGCGTTTCATAAGTAAGCTCTTCTGTTCGTTTAAACCCATGCCTTATCCTTCCCCAACTTCATTTCTTTTCTCGGCAGATTCCCAAGTTTCTTGTTAACCAAGTGAGGAAGCAGAACACTGAAAGCCATAAGAAAGATAAAAAGCCTATGAAGAAACTGCTGAAGAAAATGGCTTATGACCGAGAAAAATATGAAAAGCAAGATAAGAGTACCAATGACGTAAGAGAATCTGCAAGATATGTATTTATTCTGAGTTTTGCACCGTTTGCATAATGACTTCCTCTTACCAAGGTTGGGTGCTGCGTCTCAAAGGCGGCAGGAACAGTAGCTGCAGTCAGGTCTGGGAAGGGTGGGTACTGACAGGTGGTTAGGTGTCGGTGACTCAGCGTGAGGTTTGTTAATGGGAACAAAGGAAGATAAGAAAACAAGACTGAACACCCAGCACTGTGTCCCAATGACAGGAAAAAAGGATTAGTCCTTCACACCGGGTGTTTTTTCACTCTGTCTTTTTAAAATCTGTAATATGGGGAGAGAGAACTTGGCAAGATAAGCGAGCTGACGTTTGCGTTGGGCGTAGGATCATTCCTGGGATTCAGTGGATATTTGAAGGTTTTCGATGTGATCCAAAGAATTTGGGGGATTAATGTTACAGAGCAGGAAATTAAGATATTTCAAAATCAACTGTCCAATTATAAGTACTTAGAAACTACTCTAAGACTATATTAAGAACCCGGGTTTACCAAAGTAAAATAATACATGAAAAGATTTTTGCGGACTGAGTTAGCAAAGCGCTCGCGGAAGATCACAAAATGAAACGGCTTCTATTGTTCTAGCAAGTGAATACACCCCTCGCGGACACAATCAAGGTTGTTCAGTTGCATGCTGCCATCTAGTGGAATAATATGAACATGCACTTTTCAGCCTTTGTCTGATTTTTCTCCTTTGCTGCTTAGGGATCCAGTAATTCTACAAAAAATGTTTTCCCACTAAATGAATTGATAGATCTCTGAAAAAATGATGCTTTCTTGGAATTGCAAATATTTAGTAAAAAACATGAATTATAATAAAGGGCAATTATGAATAATGTTTAAATTTTTTGAGAAAGGACTTGGTATTATCATAAGGCTCCGAAGGATTAGTGTAGTGTAGTGTAGTAACACCATTGTAAATATAGGGTTTTTTTGTTTTGTTTTGTAGTCCTGTTTAGTCTTATATACCTGTGATTGCATAGTCCTGTCTTTCTCTAAGGCAGTAGCCTGAGGCTCAGAATCTACTTAAATACTTGTCGTATGATTTTTTTTTAAATAACAAATTCTTGGCAGAAATTAAAAAGTTACTTTCTAAAGATGAATAGCTAAGTGATTCTTCTCTTATGGGAAAGCACCATTAACTTGGATTTCTTTAGACCCCGTCAGGGCTGAGAATGACCTCTGCTCTGTTGAAAAGCTATATTATTGGACCTTCAGTTTAAATGTTGGAGGTTTTGCACATACACACTGTAACTTTTGGTTCTCTTTTCTGCGCAATTCAGTTCTTCACTGAACAAAACGCTGCTGTCTCCTGCACGCACGCCAGGCCCCCAGGTCGAGGGTTGGGGATGCAGTGGGTGAAGCCAGAGGTGGGTGTGCCGCCTTTGGGGTGTGGCTCAGGGTTGCAGGAGGTGCGCAGTGCAGCCTGACCCTGGCTTGCGGTGGGTGGTGAGCTGGAGGAGCATCAGGGATCCCTACCTGGGCATCCAGCTGAGACATGGTTGTTATCCTGCCTCCTCGGGAGCGGAGATCTGGCCTGCGGTACATCACAGCCCATGTGGGAACCTGTTTGACTTTGCCTTTGCCTTGAATCATTTTTATCAGTTCCCCAAGTTTATTGATCTAGTTGGCATCATTTTATTAAAGATCAGACTATCCACACGAAGAGGTTACAAAGAACAAGTACACAAGAGAAATCTACTGTCAGAATGTGGTCACTAAGTAGGGCAGTCCGAATTATTTTTTATCAGTTTCCATCACTTGCAAGAATCTTAAAACTACACGATTGAACTTAAAAGCATAGTTTGGTATCTTGCCAAAAAGTGGCAGTGGGGCACCCATGGTCCCTGGCAGCAGAGGTTTGCAGTAGCTCAGCTCTGAGTGGCCCCTGGTTCTTGTGGATGCTACATGGGCCCCTGCTCCTCACTCTGACTTCTTGCTTTGCTTTTTTGCTTCTCTCTTCCATATCACTTGAATATGCAGCATCACACCAGGGAGGGCCCTCTCTGGGGTGTTTTATTATTCCTGGCTGTGACTTGATGTGAGCCTACTGTGTGCTAGGTGGTGTTTGCTCTTGGGCACTTGAAAGATGTCACTGAACAGCACACAGAAGGATCACTACTCCTGCCGAGTTTACATTCTTTACGTTTACATATAATGTGGAAATTATGTTGTGTACTAGTATGTGGTCAGTGCTCTAACAAAAATAAAAATAGAGAAGAATTTGAAGTGCACGCACTTGTGGTGTTGATTTGGACAGTCTGGACCTTACCCCTGTGAGCAAAGCATGGAGGAGGACAGAGTCCAGCTGCCTTCCTATCTGGAAGCTCATTCCAGGCTGAGGGAAGAATCTCATAAAAGCCTTTAGGCAGGAAATTGCTTGGGGTACTTGAGACCTAATAAGGAATGAATGGGCTTGAAGTGAAACCCACAAGAGGGACAGAGCAGCAAGGGGACAGAGCCACACAGTGCTGTGGAGACCGTCCTGAGAGTCAGGATTCACCCGGGTGCCTTGGGGTCATTGCAGGGTTTTGAGCAAAGGCCTGCAAACCTATGGTGCATTTAAAGATGATGCTATGAGCTGTCAGATTTCAAATCGACTGTAGGCGCGCAAAGGTAGAAGAACGAGAGAAACTACTCAGGAAGCACTCACCACCGAGCTGAGAGGCGATGGTGGCACAGACCAGCATGTCAACTGGAGGTGGAGAAGCGATCGGATTCTGGATATTTTTCTAGAATGGTCAGAACCATTGAGATTTCTTGCTGAAAATCATATGAGTTGCAAGAGAAAAAGTCCAAAAGGACCCAGAGGCTTGAGGAATTGGCAGATTGGACTTGGGATTGGATAGGAAAAGTCATGATTGCTGTCTGGGGGCCGTTGAGTTGGAGATGCCCATTAGACGTCTACGTGGGGATGCTTGGGAGGAAATCCGGGCCACGCCGATGGCTGATGAGGTGCAGGGACAGTGAGAAACCAGGCTCACGGGGGAGCCAGGCTTCCGTTTTGCATGTGATGCAGAACTGCGGAGAGGTTGGGAGCCGTGAGCACATTTGCACATTAGAGCAGTCACCATGGTGACAGGTGGAGGAAGAGCGTAAGGAATCGTTGAGTAATCCCCATCGTTGGTGGGCGCCTTGGTTGGGTCCCTTCAGAAAGCATGCACGGATGTGTTGCAAATGCCTGGATGCTGTGGTCTTCATGGGTCTTCCGTTGCCATTTCTTTATGCCGACCCAAGTGAGATGTGTGCCAAAAGAATACAGGTGCTAGCTAAATATGCCACACTATGTTCATACCACAATACACAAGAACATACAAGTTTACTCCTCTTGAAGATAGCCATGTTATTGTGTGAAAAGAATTTATAAATCAGTGAATACTAACCTGCTGTATTTATGATGGATGATAATGGTGATCTTAAATGCTTACTGTAGGTCAGTATGATATGACCCTAAACATTTTATAAAGACGTCTCATTTAGTATTTACAGGAGACTAGGTGGAGTGTATTTTCTCATTTTCCATAGGAGCAAAGTGAAGATTGATCGTCTTAAGGTTCTCTGGGTAGGAAATGGTACAGCCTGTAATGCCACACCAAATCTGTGTGACTTTAAATCCGTGGATTCTGTTCCATTTTCCTTTAGATCACAAACCAAAACAAAGAACAACGGCTACACACACACACACACACACACACACACACACACAAATCCTTTAGAAGTGTGTATACTAAGACCTTGTGCTTATAGATGATCATAGAATGAAGCGATTTACTGCTCTTCTAAAATATGTTTTGTAGAGAGCTTTTAAAATAGTCCTGAGCAGGCACTGAAGCCCAGTTGGTGATGAAAACTTTAGATTGTGAGCCGTGTGACTCTCACGTTGAGGTGGGGATTGGTGGTGAGGATTGTGGGAGAGGGGGAATAGGATGACTTACTGAAGTTTGCTGAGGTGATTTTTCCACCAAGATAAAGGATCAAGCAAATGGAACCAACTTGGGATACAGGTCAGCTTTTGTCACCCTGGGTGCGATGTTGCCTGTGGGATGAGCCTGGAGGCTGGAGTTGAACCGTGGAGTCTCGTCACAGAAAGGGGGTGAGCAGAGTACTAAAGTAAGAAGGCGAAGGTCTTGGGTCTGCCATGGTCCTGGGCCATTGAAGAGGGTAAAAATGCCAGTTGAATGAAGACACAGGAAGAAGGAAAGGAAAAGGAATGGGTGTTAATTGTTTTGGAAGATCAGGCAAGAAGAGCAAAATAAGCAAAAAACCAAACCAAAACAAAACAAAAGCTGAGTTAATGCCCAGCTGCAAAGACCTGGAGTTTACATTGGGTAAAGGTCTGTGGGCCTTGCGCTTGATGGTCCTTGATGACCGTTTCCAGAGCACTGGGAGTGACTATTGCTGGAGGAAGTCAGGTTATCAGGGATTGGAGAGTGAAAGGCAGAGATTATAGATACGAGACTTGGTCAGGGTAATAGTTTTAGAGCCACTTTTTATGCTATTAAAGCTAACTGCACGTAATTGGGCACTCATCTTATTAATGTATGCTTGACTAGGTAAATTAATAGCTTGAGCCAGGTTGTAAGACATACTCAATTTACCTAATAAGACAAATGTTAACGACTGTAGCATATTAATTGTTTGGCACAAATATAGATGTTCTGAAATACTAATAAGTCTTTTTACTTATACCAGGAAGAAAAAAATTGGGAAAAATAAATTCATAGACCATTAAAAATAACCTTTTTTTTTTTTCCCCTGAAGCCTTGAACTTGCTTGGATCACACACACCCAGCCACATCCATACCCATCAGACATCACAGGTCATCTACCTCGAGGTGTAAGGCCAGCATGGTCACCAGAGCGTGTGACAGTCACTTTAGCTCTCTGGGCTGTAATTTTTTTATTTTTATAAAATGAGGTAGGATGACAGGAATGATGGGTAACCAAAATTTTGCAATAGAAACCTCTCTAATATTATTTAAAAACAAAAGCAGTCATTTCTAGAACAGGCTTTGGACCCACTGAATCAAACTTCCTTGCCAGGACTTAGGCCTGTGTGTTACATAAACTGTAAAAGGAGCTTTCTTCTCCCCCAATTGGCTGTAGGTGCACATATGTGTTTAATTGTACTGTGGATTTTTCTCTTACACACAGAGGTAGAAATAGTATATAATCCCCAATTTCACCCACGGCACATTTTTCTGATCTGGTGTCATCCGGTTCCCTACATCTCTTTTCCCTTTTGCATTGTTAAGGCATCGCAGACGTCCCCTGCTGTCTCACGGTTATCTCGGAGCGTATCTCTGTCTCTGACGCACTAGGCCCGGAAAACACAAGTTCTCATCATGTGGTTAATTTTAGTGTCAGCTCGTGTCCCATGCTGAACAGTGGGGACCTCAAGATCTTTGAGCGAGTTTGTGTGACTTAAAGTTCCAGAATGATCTCGTAACATTTTAAGGTTTGGGGCAAGAAATCTGTCGCCACCTAGCTGCAGTGGGATAGATGGTGGTGTCCTGGGTGCAGGGTCGTAGGCCCATCACCACAGCTTTACCCAGAATTCCATCGCGGGTTCCCACTAGCAGCAGCTCTTCCTCCACACCGTCCCAGGAGCGGTTCCGAGAGTCAGCCTCACGTCTCTTCACAGCCTCTGGTTTAACTTGGGAACCCATGTGGAAAATCCAAGGACAGTGTCAAGCACTAAATCTTATTTCTTTTTATGACCCCCCCAATTTTAATAGCACATACCCCCAAAAAGCCATATTAAAAGAAGAAAAATATGGTCTTGTTTCACTGGAAATTAAACGCTTATTAACTATAGAAGTTATATACGGTCCGCCTTTTAAGTGCTTTGAATCTGTGGGCAGGATAAAAGTTTAAGGCCTTTGGATTGCAAAAGTCCAGTGGTAATCAGAGTGCTGACACAGGCTGTCCTGTCCCCGTCCCCTGGCGTTAGGACTGTCCCATCGTATTGGGGTGACGGTGTTGTTTTAGGTTAAGATACCTTACTAAAATATCCTCTCCTTTCATTTTCCAAAGCATTATCTCTGGCCGCCTTTTTGAGAAAGCTGTATTTCCAATTTGCCCTTTTAAAGATTAAAAGTTTCCTGAGGTATTAAAAATGTCAGCTTTACATTTAAATCAGGCTTTAATGAAAAAGCAGAAATTAATGTCTCTCCCAAAGGTCTGCCATTAAACTGTTAGAGGACACAAACATTAGCAATGCTACACCTAATGTGAGGTACTGAAATCATTGTTTATGTGAATATGAGAAACTTTAAGAAATATATTTCAGGAAATATATCCTAGTTCAGTACAAAAAACATGTTAGAATTGCAATAGATGATTTTAAAAGAAATGAACATTTTTTTAAGTTGTAAAATCTTCAGTAACTAACCCTTAATGAGGAATTACATAGTTCCTCAGTGCTGCTATAAGCCATGTAGGCTGAGTTCCTGAGTACACTGCCCTGTCCCCCAAAGGGGACAGCTGTTAAGGCAGGAAACATGAAATCAGGAGGTCGCAAACCTGATGCTTCATACAGATTCAGCTATGTGCTATGGCACGAGGAACGACTGTTTGGCCTAGTGATCAGACATATTGTGTCTTCTCAGAGCTGGCAGCTTCATGTAATTAGGGTACTAATAGTGTTCACACTTGATACAGCCTGCTTCTGGAGCTTGGTGCTAGTTGTCATACATCATTTAGATGAGAGTTTTGGCATTTATTATCATTTTTGTGTGACTATCATTTTGATTTCTTTGTCAAAATATTCAGTGGAGAAACAGCTCCAGAAATGACTTTTAAATTCCTCTTTTACCATTACATTGCATAGCTAAACTGCTTTCTTCTCCAAAGGTGTCAAGGTTCTGTATAGTCACATTGTGAGAGTGTTTGGAAGACTAGAACTGTGGGGAGGGAGAAGGTAAAGAAGAAGTTAAGCTTTTGAAGAACATCTCTACCTAAAAGGGGTGTGGGGTATGTTGGAATTACTAGAGAGCTATGGTTAAAGAAGAGTCTAGAACCTGCATGGTATAGGCCCTGTCTGCAGGGGCCACATAGGTTGGCCATCAACACCCACTACAGAGACTGAGGACTTAATACAAGGGCCTGAAAACTCAGGAAGAACACTATACATGGCCTCTATGTCCACAAGTACAGAGAATGTCTTACCTGAGACCTCTAGTGGGACTTGGGGCTCTGAGAAGGACACCTTAATGGGGGGCTGTTGGCCCCAAGCCCCCATCAATCTTCAGCAAGTCCAAGCAGTAACGAATGCAGTGATGACGAGATCTCCTGTGAGGGCAAGGAGTTAGAGGATGGCTTACCCGCTCTCCGGCGGCTAGGACAGTCGCTCTTCCAGTGGCCCTCGAGATTGCAGAGGGGCACTCTCTTGCCCAATGTCCTTTTTGCTGCACTTGAAGCATGGTCCGGGAGGGGCTCAGGCAGCTCCGCCTTGTCTCAGTTTACCTGTCTCAGAGCTCCAAGTGTCACTGCTAAAAGACCAGATTGTTACTTTTCCTTTTGATTTTTATCTCTATTGTTGAAAACATGAAAAGCCATATTAAGAAGGTCTCTCTGTGGGGTCTGAGGGCAAAGTTTAGCCTTTTGTCTTGGGATGTGGCCCACAGTGGGAGGTATCTGTCCCCTCCATGGTCACAAGACATCTGGTTCTCTGTGCTGGCTACCTTGAGACCCCAGCCCTGTCTGACTGCCCATAACATTTTTAGCTGACTTAGCTGCCTGTAGCATTTTTTCTCTGAAGGAGTAACTCATACTGCTGTGAGGGATAATGGGCAGAGACCGATCTGGCTTATTTAGGCTGAAGGGGGTTGAAGTTGTTGAATGGCAGTCAGGGATGCTCTGCAGAGCATTAACTAGTGGCCCTCGGTAGATAGCAGGCTTTTTCATCTTGGGTAGGTGTACAGTTTTAAGACTAAAGGAGACAAAGGCCAAGAATCAATTAAGTATGCAGGAGCCAAATAATAGAATCAACGGGATATTTATGAGTATAATTTTAGTAATGGCTTCCCATAAGGAGGGTAAGGATTAGGTCCAGGGAATTTTAGAAACTGACATGTCATTTGTCATACACTGTTAGATTTTATAGTTGTATAAGTAACTCTTGTGCTGTTAGAATGTCTACTGACATCTGATTTTGGAGGATGTTCTGTTTTATTAATTTTACCTTTTTATTTAAGAAAGAGATTAAATAAGAAAGGTATCATTAAAGGCCAGTTGAGTATAGTTAATTATGGCCCCAATATGCATCATATAAGCTTTTTCTGGAAAAGATCTAGTGGATCCCAGTAAAAGGCATCTAAAAGGAATTTCTAATTATCTCTTAATTTTAGTTGAACATCCAGAAGATTGATAACAGTACAGTGCATTAGAAGCAGGAGGTTAACATAGAACATTAAATGGAACTACTATTTTTTATTAACCATGGGTGCTTTAACATTTGAGCAGTGAAGAAATTTGTGACATTGTGTGGACTGCTCAATATTTAAGCATTTCTAAGTATAATATACACATTACATAAATTTTTGTGTAAAAATTATTATTTGGCTGGTGACCTCATGTTGGTTTGACTTGGATCTCCTGGCTGGAGCACAGGAAAAAGGCAGATGTCTGGGTCTGAAAGAAAGTATTTGTCATCATAAGCCCAATTTTATATTTGAAGGCATGAATGTACCATCAGATAGATCAGCAACAATGAATTGTCTTAGCCATATGAACTTTAGTTGGAGTGTCTCACATAAAGCTATGGAGATTATTGAGGCCTCCAATTAATAAGAGCTGGTTAAAGTTACCAGGTAGCCACTTTCTTATCAATTGAAGTCTTGTTCAATCCCTCCTCATCTCAAGGGATTTTGTTTAACCAGTTTTAGCATCATTGTGAACAGCTGGCAACTTAGGTAGAAGCATGTTTTTTGAAATCTATAACCCAAATAGACCTTGATTAAATGACCTGAAAATACAAAAGAAGTGGGGAAAAAGATTGTTGAGCTCAAATAAAAAGGAACATCTGTTTATAGAGCAGTCAAATGAACAAACATGGACAGACGATCTATATAGTATAAACAGATGGACAAACAGACAACAGATATATAGACTGACAAACATCTTACAAAATCAGAGTGCACTCAAATATATTTGGCCAATTTTAACTGTAATAGGCTAGTGTGAACCTTTTTGTAGATTGATTAATAGAGATCTCTTGAAATAAGAATAGCAGAAAAGGAACCTAATTTATGTTTACTTTGAGATAGGTCAGCGAGGGGAAAAAAGAACATGAATATGAACTAGTCTCTGGGGCCCAGCCTGTTCCAGAGGCTGAGAAGGCTGTGGAGTGGGAGGTGTAGATGGCCATTGAGCAGCTAACTGCCCAGCAGGCGTCTGTGGGCAATTACCGGGTGATTGACTATAAAATGGCTGCTAGTAACCATGCGACAGGGAAACACAAGATGGCGACTGATTACCATGAGACCCACAACTAGATAGCTGCTGCTGGTCCCATGATGAGGGACCACATGGTGGCTGCCATTTACCCTGTGACCTGTTGCAAGATGGCGGCGCACTGTCCCATGGTGGAGGGCCACGAGATGGCGGCTGCCCTCCATGTGAGCTGCAGTAAGATGGCTGCTGAAGACCATGTGGTATGGGATCGCAAGATGGCGGTCAAATAGCATGTGGCCTGCTAGTTGGCTGAAACACGCAAGACCAAGTATGGGAGCCGATGGGGAAAATGGTGACGCACGAGTAGGGGACAAAGAAGAGCATCTGATGGAATAGATGGCTCAGGTGGAGGGGACTGAGAAATCCGAGACTGGGGAGAGAAGCTAAGGGAAGGATCAGAGGCCACCTGGGGTGAGGAAGGGGGAGAGGACGGCACAGGGGGCACAGAAACCTCTGGCTGAGAAAGCTGCGGGATTTGGTCTTGGAGATACAGGGCAGGCACCGTAAAGACAGGAGAGGCGTCATCTAAGGGCTGGGGTGGGGAGGGAGGGAGAGTGCCTGGTGGAGCAGAGCAGCCAGAAGCTTCTGGGCCATCGGACAAGACAGCGTGAGAGAAGGACACGTCCTCAAAGTGAAACAGGCCTAACAGTGAAGGGTTCCTGCCAACTTGCTGCCATTGTGACAAAAGTATAAATAAAAGATCAGCTT